>JAVJIF010007848.1:0-193416 GCA_038442645.1 Agave tequilana
TTTTGGCATTTTGTCTTGTTATGATATCCTGATGCTAAAATTGTATCATCTTTTATTCTTCCACCTAAATTGAAATTTTGGAAGATGAATTTTTTTAAGGTGGTAGAAGTGTAACCGCCGATCCTAGATGTACGTGTTATAGTATCAGTACTCGATACACGTACATATTTGATTTGACCTTCCTAGTAACCAAACTAAATCAGTTCAATTCTAGATATTATTCTCCAATATTTTGGATTTTCAGAAATTTTTTAGAATTTTTCGAGATTATTTTGAATATCTCTGAATTCAGTGTCACAGGTACCGACAATTAGCTCAAGGATTTTTTTTAATTCACAATAAAATTGAATTTCATAAATCTATTTTGTATTGTTTCTTAGAATCATATCTATTTAATGTATTTTTGAGATTTTTTTAATTAATTAAAAAATCTTCTGAACTTGTGTCGACCGGATTGCCGATACATTTCATGATTTTTAACTTGCAAACCAAATTGAATTTCTTGAATAAATTTCTCATTAGTCTTATCATAATATTTCCTTTTTTTTAATTTTTGAGAATAGTTCTGAACTAATCAAATTTTACCTAATTAAATAATATTAAGTTAGATTCATTTTCTTATTTTCTTCTTCTCCAATTCTATTCTTTCCTTTCCCAATAAGACAGCCAACCTCCACCAACCTCTTACAACCGACATCCCTTATTCCCCCTTTAGTGTCCACTTAATTTGCTAACTTTCTCTTTTATAGCTCTCTCCCACTCTCAAAACATTCCATCTCTCTCATTACTCCCTAATTCTCTAATCTCCCCCTTTCTCTTTTCTCTTCCAAAATTACCCAACTGTAACCTTACCCAATCCCGACGACCCCCTCACTGGTGGCCCCACCTCTGGTCAACACCACCAATCACCTTCTACTTCCTCCACTTCTCAATTCCACCAATATTCTTCCCTTTCTCCTCCTCCATCTCATCAAAACCATCACAATTCCACCATCTTACACCATAAATCACGACCACTACCACCACCTAATCCACACCACCATCATATTTCTCCGCCACCACCAACTACCATTACCATCTCTTTCTCAATCCATCTCCACCTCCACCATTAACATTCACTCCATTACCCATTTCAACCACCATCACCAACCCCTTCCAACACCACCACCCCTCCTTCACCTAGGCCGAACAAACCACCGGCCCCGTCTGGACACCAGCCAGGCTGCTGGCGCCTACCTCCTCTCCCTCCTCCTTCTCTCTTCCATTTCTTTTTCTATCTTCTTTTCTTATTCTCCCACTCTCTATTCTCTTCTTTATCTCTCTCTATTTCTCTCTATTGGATCGCAATCCACTACCCAAAAGCCCTATAAACTCAAATCACAACCCATTAAAACCCATTACCCAATAGCACTTGACTAATTAAGTTTAATGGGTCTGGATTGTGGATCTGAACCCGACCCAATAACAATGCAAACCTGGTCTAGTATAAGGTATATATTTCATATGCCCCCTTGATAATTTAGACTATCTACATTTTAATCTTTTTTTAGTTCATATTAAACCTATTTTTTTATTGATTTTAATATTCAGGTGATATCTTTGGCATCCTGTGTCTGATTTGGACAATACTTGAGTCGTTTGAATGAGAGGTCACGGTTCAAAACCTAGAAGAATTATTATAAGGGTTTATTTTTTTATTTTATTTATTTTTATTTTTGCCTTTCTTAACTGAATTAAATTCCTATTTAATTCGAAAAAATTCCTAAAAATTCTTAAAATAGAAAATATTATTTTAAAACATTACTAAGAAATAGGATTCATGAAATTCATCCCCGATTGTAAATTAAAAATCCAGAAGTCATATAGCGACATATGGGTCATGAATTTCGAGAATCTTCAAATAATTTAGAATTTTTTTGGAAAAATCAAGAAAAATCTAAAATATTAGAAAATTTATTAGAGTTAAAGTAGACTTAGTTTAGATCACAGAACAGGTATTTATACCATACTGACCACCAGTAAAAAATACCGGTGATTGGAACTGAGGGTTACAATCCAACCCACCTTATAAAAAGAATTTCGTCCTCTAAATTCAAAAGTAACAAGGAGAAGAGTATTCTAAGATATTAGATGATGAATAGATAGCTAGAAGTGAGATAAGTTACCTGATAAGAGATGAGAATATTTAGCCCTGATTTCATCTTCCAGTTCCCAAGTGGAATCCCTATGAGAGTTTGGTTCCAAGATACCAGTATCAGGGGAATGGTCTTGTTCTTCAGAACATTCTCCTTCTTGTCGATGATGGGATTGGTTTAAAGCCTCATAGGATAGATCACGGTTCATTCTTAGATCTGAATAGTTAAGGATATGTTGGTCGTCTCGGACATACTTCCTTAATTGAAAGATGTGGAATACATCATGAACACCATCTAGTATTGGAGGTAATGCTACTCGGTATGCTACTTCTTTGACTCGCTCTATGATGGCGAAAGGTCCAATGTATCTGGGACTCAGCTTTACACTGTAGCCGAACCTATTGACCCCTCGAGTTGGTGAGATCTTAAGAAATATATGGTCACCTACTGTAAACTCTAAGGGTCTTCTTTGGCATCGGCCCATTTCTTCTGACGATCTTGAGCGGCTTTCATATATTTCTTGATCTTGGCTACCTTCTCTATTGTTTGCAAAATTAGATCTGGGCTGAGCAGCTTTCTTTCGCCAATGTCATCCCAGCATACAGGAGATCTGTACTTTCTCCCATAAAGAGCCTCATATTGAGCCATCTAGTTACTAGCTGATAGCTATTGTTGTAGGAGAACTCCACTAAATGCAGATGATCATCCTATGATCCCTTAAAGTCCAGTAGACAGGCTCTAAGCATATCCTTTAGAATCTGAATGGTTCTTTCTGATTTGCAATCAATCTGGGGATAGAATGTCGTGTTGAACTTTAACTTGCTGCCTAAGCTCCTCTGAAGACTATCCAGAAACGCGACACAAATCTAGTGTCTCTATCTGAAATAAACTAAAAGGGATTGCATACAGTCTGACTATTTTCTTCTTGTACTTCTTGTTGGCCCTAAAGATTACACTGTCTATTGTTTAAGTTTTGATGATAACAAAACACATAGAAGTTATTGGTACTACTAATAAGTTTTAGTATGAGTTTCAGGTTTGTACTAGTCATGATGTCTTTTTAAGCATATTGCAAGGATTATGATGCTAAAAGGCAAATGGCGTAAGAGGACATATTTATAGGAGAGAAGGCTCTAGCTTGGTGCAATGTGGCTCAGAGACTTCCTTTCTCAGTTTTTATAATTTTTAGTTTGTTAAAGGATAGTGTATAGTGTTAAAGCTCAAATTCCCCACACACAAGATTTTGCACATGATTTTTCTAAAGATATTTCTCCTATATATAAAGAATTTTTACAAACATATTCTAATGCTTACAAACTCTATTTTATATAGAATACCAAGTCTTGATTAAAATTAATTTGAAAATTATTAAGTTCTTCAAAACTATCTTCAAAGAATCTGTTTTGACCTGTTACGGTCAACCGGACGGACGACCGGCTCTATTTCAGGTCAGAACGGTCGACCGGATGGCGACCGCACTTCTGACCGTTTGGGTGTGTGCATGTGTGCACGTTACCCGGTTGACCGGGCGGGTCGACCGGACCCCATGTCGGTCGGCCGAGCTTCGGCCGGCTAAAAGCACCTATGTCTTGTTTGGGACGGTCGACCGGGCGGTCGACCGTGGGCTGGCAACGGTTATATTTTTTGAAAACCGGTCGACCAGCCGGTCGACCGTGAGCTATATTTCAGCCCAAACGGCTAGTTTTTTTAAACACGTTTAAAACGTGCTTTTCTTCTCCAAACGATTTTTAGGGCTGGATTTGGGTTTAAACTTTCCTAATTATTCATTATAACAGTTTACCTTTTAATCCCTACCTTTATCCTATAAATAGGGATGATTAGGGTTAAAGAGATCACAACAATCCTTTGCAAAAGAAATCAAGTTTAAGTCTTTCAAAAGAAGTTTTTGCTCTCAGTTTTTGTGCTTAAAATTCTCTCTTTTCACTGAAGTTTTTGATTCAAAAACTCTCTTCAATTTTGTTTTCTTTTTCACGTACAAAATTTGAGCTTCCATCCTACACATTATTCTCTAGGGTTTTTGTAAGGAAAAGGTTTTTCAAAAGAGGGTTTGTGGTCTTTTGATCACAAGATATTCTTGTATTGTGGCTCACTACCTCTGGACTAGAGGAGTGTGATTAAGGAGTTGGGTGCTCCCTTGTGGTTGTAATTCTTTGTGAATGTTATAGTGGTTCTTAAATCCTTCTAGGTGAAGGCGGGGACGTAGAGGTGGGTGCTCGAACCTCGAATGAAATCTCAGTGTTTGCGATTGGTTTATTTGTGTCATTTACTTGCTTTCTATTCATTGCCATATTGTCGATCAATACTCATACAACAAGATTGCATTGCGCACCTCAAACTCTTATCTAGAGCAATCACGAGGAAGGAGTTCATAGCCCTTCACGGGGTATTCAGCTTCTAATCTTGTTTCGGGTGATCGTTGCATCATAACATTTTAAATTTGTGCATTGTTAGCATTATCACCTATTCACCCCCTCTAGGTGATTTCAATTGGTATCAGAGCTAGGACTCTAGTTTTTGGCTTCACATCCTTAGAGAGATCCTATAATTTGCTAATCACTATTTTCATATCTTCATTCGTACACTAGTAAAGATGGCTGATAACTAAGACCCCCCCAAATTTGATGGACTCAACTTTCCCTATGAAAGTTAGGATAACCATTTTCTACAATCTCTAGGTAGTCTAGTTGCTAAGTCTTTGACCAAGCCTTTATTAGACCCGAAGTGAGGAGGATACTTGGTCCGAACTATCTTCAAGGAATTTGATGCTAATTCAAAGGCTCAAAATGCCCTACTCTCAGCTTTGAATGAGGATGACTTAATACGGTTATCCATTGTAAATCCGCCTATGAGATTTGGCAAACTTAGTGGTCACTCACGAGGGAACATCACAAGTCAAGAGAGCTAAAATAGATCTCTTGCGTTCTCAATATGAAAGTTTTAAAATACTAGAAGATGAAACTATTGATAATATGATTACCAAGTTTACTAAGATTACAAATGCTCTTTCTTCTTTAGGTGATGAAATAATCAACGACCAAAAGGTGCGTAAGGTGATTCGTGCTCTTCCTTCGTCATGGGAAATCAAAGCTACCACCTTGAAGGAGTTGAATGACAAAGACGAGATGGAGTCATAAGTCTTATTGGAAACCTTAAGACTCATGAGATGAAGAAGAAGGCTAGAGAAGATGTGGTACCTCAAAGAAAAAGTCAATAGCTTTCAAGTCTTCCTCTCCAACTACGATGATGAGAAGATGAAGAAAATGATGAAGAGCTATCTCTCCTTGTGAGAAATGTAAAGAGAATGTACCATAAAAATAAGCTCAACTATAGAAGGCGATGGGAAGGGAAGGAGGAGAAAAGGATCATACGCTACAACTGTTAGAAATCCGGACACATCATGGCCGATTGTCCAGATTTCAAAAAAAAGATGTCTTCCTCCTTGAAGCAAAAGAGGCCGGCTGAAAAGAAGGTGTACAAAGCCACTTGGATTCGGAATGTGAATCTGAAGATGAAGTCAACACGGCAAATGTGTGTTTCATGGCAAACACACCTAAGGTAACCACCCAACCACTTGATGATGAAAGTGAAATAAGTAGAGAAATGTTAGTGCATGCTTTCATTGAACTTTCAGAAAGTTTTGATGATAAAAAGGCAGTGTTCTAAATTGAAAAAGAAATTGAAATGCTTAAAAATCAACTTGCAATCTCTTCAAAAGAAAAGGATAAACTATCTTCTTATCTTATTTCAATGCAAAGAGATTTTGATGCCTATAGAATTGCTTGTAAAGCTAAATATCCTAAAATTGATGAAAATGAGTTTTCCATGTTAAAACAAAAAATCAATGATTTGAGAATGTTTAAATGAATGTGCTTTTAACAATACTAAACTAGAAGAAATGTTTTCAAAGAAGCATATGTATACTCCACATGCTAAAAATGATAAAACATCTCATGCCAAAACTTCACATGTTCATCATGCCAACACTTCTTATGTCAATCATGCTAAAACTACTCATGCTCACAATTCATGTTCGTAAACCACATTCATTATGCTTTTAAATATGGAAGAATTTATAAATGTACTTATTGTGGCCGGAATGGTCATTTAGCTAAATTTTGCTATGATCATATAAATAGTACAAATAATCTTGTGTGGGTTCGAAGCACTAACTCTTTAGGACCCAAGAAAATATGGGTACCAAAATCAAGTCTTAAATTATTTGATGTAGGTACACACCAAGGCTCCAAAGACGTAAGGAGCGGTGGTACCTTGATAGTGGTTGTTCAAGGCATATGACATGGGACATCAACCATTTCACAACCCTATCAAGGTACGATGAAGGTGGCACGTCACCTTCGGAGATAACTCCAAGGGCACCATCATCGGTATAGGTAACATTAAGATTGGTGCATCTCCTTTAATAGAAAATGTAGTTCTTGTTGATGGGCTTAAAAATAACTTGCTTAGTATTAGTCAACTATGTGATCGTGGTCTTAAAGTTGTGTTTGATGAATCTTCTTGCAAATTTTTGATTGTAAAACCAATGATTGTATTCTTACTGGATTTCGTGAAAATAATGTTTATATTATTGACATGCTTAATTTGGATTGTTCTACTAAATGTTTGAATGCTTTTGGTGAGATTTCATGGTTATGGCATAGAAGATTAGGGCATGCATCTTTTGATCACCTTGCTAGAATTAATTCTAAGGAATTGTTGAAGGGTATTCCTTGTTTGAAGTTTGAAAAAGACCGCATTTGTAGTGAGTGCCAACTTGGAAACAAACTAAGTCTTCTTTCAAACCAATCAAAGATATCATGTCATCTAGGCCTTTATAATTGATTCACATGGATCTTTTTGGACCAACTAAAACCAAAAGCTTAAATGAAAATAGATATGTTTTTGTTTTAGTGATGATTTTTCTCGTTTCACTTGGGTTTTCTTTTGGAGCATAAAGATCAAACTTTTCGCATTTTAAGATTTTTCGAAAGAGGGTTGAAAAAGAAAAAGGATTTTCGATTTTACGGATAAGAAGTGATAGAGGTGGCGAGTTGTTAACCAACTCTCATGACTTATTGTGATGAAAAGGGAATTAAGCGTGAAATGTCATGTCCTAGAACTCCACAACAAAATAGAGTAGTTGAAAGGAAGAATAGAACTCTTCAAGAAATGGTTAGGACTATGATAAGTGAATATGGGCTCCCTCAATACTTATGGGCTGAGGCCGTAAACACCGCATGCTACATATCAAACCGTATTTATTTGTGTAAAAATACTTTCAAAACCTCTTTTGAAATTTATCATTTAAGAAAACTAAATGTTTCATACTTTAAAGTTTTTGGATGCAAGTGTTTTGTTTTGAATACTAAAGATAATTTTGGTAAATTTGATGCTAAGGCTTATGAAACAATCTTTGTGGCTATTCTAGTAATAGAAAAGCATATAGAGTATTCAATAAATCATCTCATACTATTGAAGAATTTATGCATGTTAAATTGAAGAATCTAATGCTATTATTGAGAATATTGTAGAGATTGACTCATTAGGTGAGGACATAGAGAAAATATCTTGAAGGACTCACCCAATCAAGATGACAAGCAAGAACCTATTGGTGAAGTTCAAAAGGATGAAGTGGAACAATCACATCCACTTCTTAAAGACTGGAGATACGCCTCAAATCATCCCAAAGATCTCATCATAGGTGATGTATCAAAGGAGGTAATTACTCGCTCCAAACTCCATGATTTGTGTGAAAATTTTGCATTCATATCTCATTTTTAACCCAAAAACATCCTCGAAGCCGAGGGTGACTCATGTTGGTTGCTAGCTATGCAAGAAGTGCTCAATCAATTGAGCGCAACCAAGTTTGGCACCTTGTTCCTAGACCCCATGATAGACCAATAATTGGTTCTAAGTTGATTTTTAGGAACAAGTTGGATGAGTCAGGAAATGTTATTAGGAATAAGGCTAGGTTAGTGGCCTAAGGTTAGACTCAAGTTGAAGGAATTGACTTTGAGGAGACCTTTGCACCCGTAGCACGGCTTGAAGCCATACGGATCACACTAGCATATGCATCTTTTAAAAATTTTAAACTTTCTCAAATGGATGTAAAAAGTGTATTTTTAAATGGTTTATTGATGAGGAAGTTTATGTTGAACAACCTCCCGGTTTTGTGGATCATGTACATCCAATTTTGTTTTCAAGTTAGATAAAGCATTGTATGTTTAAAACAAGCTCCAAGAGCTTGGTATGAAAGGTGATTGATATTCAATTTTGCATATTTTACCACATCTATAACATGCATATTGTAAATAAAAATGTCATTTTTATCTTCTTCTCTCTATTTTTGCAGGTCCACATCTGAAATGAGAAAATGCCCAAAATCTCTTAATTATCAAGAATTAAAGGAGATTAAATCAAAGCCCAAAAGAGAGCCAAAGTTTGAGCCCAGGATCTGGAGAATTCTACGCGCCAGCTCACTCTTCCAGAAGGTCTACGTGGCGAACAACTTCGTAACAAACTTGCAACAGAATTCTGGTACCCAACGGCCTTGAAACTGCCGCGCGTCCGCAGCAGATCTGGGGCCGTTGGGCGCCAGATTCTGCCAGCTGTCTCGTCTTCAGGAGTCTTCTCTCTGAGGCCTATAAATACAGCCTCAGGACCAGCGAAAATAAGAGAGGAGAGATTAGAGGATAAAGCTTTGTATTTTTGTAGGATTTTCTCTAGGATTTTTTAGTGCTCTAGATCTTCTTCTTCCTCCCTAGAAATTCTGCGAAAGAGAGTTGTAAGAGAGAGAAAGCTTGTGTAAACCAAGGGGTGACAACTTGTGAAGCAAGGATTAATCCATTCTCTTCTCTCTACTTGAGCATTTTCTAGTATTACTTGCTTTCTTTAATTCTAGCTTTACTTTACTTGCACTTTTATTCATGCTTTGTTTTTTTTCTTATGGCTAGCAGCTAACTCTTTCTAACATGACTAGCTAACCACTAACCTTGCTAACTACTAACTCATGGGTGATTGCTATTTTAATCTTGCAAGTTGTATGGTCTTTTTCTTCTCCGATGGGTCACTTTCATTGCTTGGCAAGTTCTTGTTGTAATTCCATATGATTCATGTATGCCTCATTTAGAGCCTTGTCTTTGAACAAGTGCCTTGATGGAACATGGAGATGGATCACCAAACATATGCTATTTGTTGTACAACTTCTTTACTTCCATTAATGAATGTTGTATCTCTTCTTTAGCATCCCTTGTGTGTCGCTCTTTTGATTCCATTATTGAAAGTCTATCTTGTAGGCCAATGACATCTATGAGGCTACAAGACAAGTCCAAGAATGATCACCCGTCATCCAAGTGGGAATGTAACTAGGCCAACACGCAAGACAAATCATATGCCGGTGAATCAACATGAGGCACGCATCACCATCACGGAGTTTAGTAAGTTTAGCAAAGTAGTAAGGTTAGCTAGTCATGGTTTTCTTCCATCTTAAAATCTTCTACAAGTTTTCATTCTTTTAGTCTTCTTTTCAAAGCCAATCTTGTTTTCATATTCTTTTCGTTTTATTTCCATCATGCACAAATCCACCGATTCTTTCACTTCTTTTTCCAAATTGTTTTCATTCTTTTAAAGCAAAGAAGAATCTTTGTTTTCTTTCTTCACAACGAACCGTAACGCTTCCATCGCAAGCTCTCCGTGAGAATCGACTCGGTATAGCCCATGCTATAACGGAGATTTGGAAAGGGTACATTAATCTTTATAAATACATTGTGGAGTGATCAAAGCACCTAGGTTGGCTCTAACCCTTATCTCTTTTACATAATATCTGTGCATATACTTCACACTATCTTTTCCTAATCAAATTTTTGGCGCCGTTGCCGGGGAGAGCAACGTTTTTTGATTTAAAGTGAAGAACTAAATGAATTTTCTTCTCTGTTGCAGGTTACAGGTGAAGAGAACAGGAAAATTGCATTGCAGTAACATATAAGTGGCTCTGGGCTTCTGCTCTCGAAAAGCAGAAACCAGTTGCCCTCTGAATTGCCGCGATTCCACGGCCAAAGCCGCGGATCCGCGGCAAGGAGGAGTGAACTACTGACCAAATTTCTGCAGGGTTGCTTGCTCTGCAAAATACAGCTGCTGCAATACTTAAATTTGTGTATGCTTCACCTTGTATCTGCTAATAATCAACAGTAAAAAATGGTTGCAAAGTCAAAAGTTGATTAGACATTTGCATTTCTAGGCACGTGTCTTTTAATTTCTTTTACTTTACTGTTGAAGAGTGCTGGATGCAAGGTACGTGCGCATTGCATATTGACTAGGACTCACTCCTTGTTTGATTTTATAGCTTTGAGTGAACTTATTTGTTTATATCGTACACTTGCACCAAACTGATTTTAAGGGCACCACCCATAAATAAGATAAGGTGGGGGATTTCATCACCCTTTCCTTAGCCCGAAAATCATTTTCCAAGCACTCACAATCCCAAGCTTGTAATAAAGTTTGATAGACGTTGGCCCTAGGGACATCCGGACTCACTTAGGAGATTATCCTAAGGGGGAAAAGTGTTGGAAATTGACTTTTGCAAAATCAGTGTTTAGGAAAGGGATTGAGGGCCGAAAGCCCGAAGGTTGGTGGTTACTTAATTAAGGAACGTCTTTGACGGAAAACCTCCCAACAACCTTGCCCTTACCTGGCTGATTAGCTTGTAGTCAAAGTCTACACTAAACCTCCTGTGGACGATCTAATCAGTTAGGAGTCGTCTAGTCCAGGAATCCTAGATAGCTTGGATTGATTTTTCTTTTATTGTTTGTTATTTTCATTTTTGTTTTTCGCTGGTGTGATCGGTGCACGTTGTTTGTGACTGTATATGCAAGAGTGGTTCCGTGATCCAAATTCTGTAAGACTTGTTAGACTTTCTACACTTGCACTTACACAACCACTTGACACAATGGAAAAACAACGTCTCACTTCAAGATCGATTCTACCCGATTCGCACCTCCCTTCCATCATGCATTCTCTCCCCGAACCCAATGGAAATCACTTTGAGCTGAAACCGCAATTCATTAATACACTTCCCCGATTTCATGGTCTAGAGTCAGAGGACGCGTACATCTTCATTAGAGAGTTTGATGAAGTATGCCAAATGATGAGAATTTCCCAACTGACCGAGGATGCTGTTAGGTTAAGGTTTATACCGTTTGCACTGAAGGATTTAGCTAAGAAATGGCTTTACAATCTTCCCGTCAGTTCCATATCTTCATGGGATGATTTTGTCAAAGTCTTTCTTAAGAAATTCTACCCCATCCACAAAACAGCCCTCATGCGAAAGAATATCATGCAATTCAAGCAGGAATCACACGAACCTTTCTGGAAATATTTTGAGCACTTCAAAGACCTTCTAGCCCTATGTCCTCATCACGGCATAGAGAAATGGCGTTTATGCCAGATTATCTATGACGGTCTAGATTACCAAACGAAAACCCTCCTTGAATCCATGTGTCAAGGGGAATTTTTGAAGAAAGATGAACATCAGGGGTGGGATCTCTTTGAAACCTTAGCTGAGAAAACCATTCAGTGGGAGTCATGCCCTGATAAACCACTCCCACCACTTCCAAAACTGGTATGCACTCCATAGAATCCTCTATAGCCGCAGAAGCCAAGATCACACAATTGATGAAGAGGATAGAACTGCTTGAGTCTAGGGGGAAATTCTGTTGTAAATCAGGTCAACCATTGCCTGTGATTAAACCGGGTTGCACCTACTGTCATGACCTTAACCATGTCTTTGAGGAGTGTCCTTTGTATCAGCCCCAATCATATCAGGAGAACTTGAATGCAGCATTTACCTGACCCCCATACTCCAACACTTACAATTCAGGATGGCAGAACCATCCAAATTTTTCGTGGAGTCAGTCTGGTCCTGAGCATCATAGGCCACCATTTCTACATCCTTATAATGCTCAGTCTCACCCATCCAGTTTCAATCGTAATGCACCGAATTTTCATCCATCTCAATGTCCACCACAATCCTAATCTTTTCAAAGTCCACCACACTACCAATCACAATTCCAGTCTCCATATCATCAACATTCACCCCAGAATGATTCAGAAATATCAGAGTTGAGGAAAATGTTAGAAACTTTACAAAGAACTATCATCAGGATATGATAAAGTTCAGGTCCAAATTAGGCAATTGGCTAATTCAGTAAATGAGAGACAAAAAGGACTGTTACCAAGTCAGCCATTGCCAAATCCCAAACATGAAGACACGGGCCCAAGTAATTTCATGCTATTCATACCCTGAGATCTGGAAAACAAGTAGACAATAAGGTTTCTAGTCAATCATCCCATCCAGTACCAAAACCAACACCTCCTGTCCCAATACAACCAGCTTCTGACAAACCATCTTCTAGTACAGAGCCATCCACTTCAAAATCCAAGGGTAAAGAAAAGGTTGATGAGCAACCTTATAAGCCTAGTATACCATTTCCAAATAGGCTTATAAATAACAAGACAAATGCTCATATGGAGAAAATAAAAGAAATGTTCAACAAGGTCTAAATCAATGTCCCTCTTCTTGATGCCATACAACAAGTGCCATCATATGCCAAATTCTTGAAGGAAATGTGCACCAAGAAGAGGAAAACACAAGTCCCTAAGAAAGTCTTCCTAGCATCAACCATTAGCGAGTTGTTCACTGGTCCAATTCCTGTTAAATACAAAGACCCAGGGAGCCTCACCATTTCATGCATCATAGGACAGACTACCATCAATAGGGCACTACTTGATTTAGGGGCCAGCATCAATCTCCTACCTTTTTCTGTGTACCAACAATTAGGGTTAGGCGATCTTCTCCCTACCCAAATGACCATACAATTGGCTGATCACTCTGTCACTAGACCCAAGGGGGAAATTCACGATGTCCGTGTCAAAGTTGGGGAATTCATTTATCCTGTTGACTTTGTAGTCCTTGAAACAAAACATGTGTCAAATTCCAATCAAAAGGCTCAAATTCCTGTCATTTTGGGACGACCATTCCTGGTTACTGCAAATGCCATCATTAATTGCCGGAATGGATCAATGAGGTTAACCTTTGGTAACATGACTCATGAACACAATGTCTTCCACACACAACCTCGTAAAATAAAAGATCAAACATTTGAGGTTAGTTTCATTAGTAACAATTGTGAGGAAGAAGGTGAAGACCCAAAAGATGAGTCACAATCTTGTGATTCTCTTATCCGAGTACCCTTTTAAAAGGGGAAAGTTGATTTGGATATTTTCACTTTCAATGAGCCAACTCTGACTGTATTCGAACCTCCGATTGATATATTCTTTGAAGACCTGTTTGCTGATGAGATCATGTGTCTAGATGAGTCAACTCAGGGTCAGCTAACTGATTGCACACTTCCGGATGTTGACCTTAGTTTTGAAGAATTGTATGGAGAGGAGCTGAAATTCCTTAACATTGGAAGTGATGAGATTCAGAGTGAGAGTGGTGATAAGGAATTTTTTAGTGAACAATGTGGTGGAATGAGGTGAATGATAATAATAAACAATTGAATCTGGAAATACCTAGGGCTAAAATAATTCAAACCGTTTCCCAACTGAGCTCACAAAAGCAGACGCACTGGAACGATGGGAAACGAGCCAGAGGAAAATGACCAAAAGCCTAGGTAATGGTTACACTTGTATATACTCTTTGTAAATAATTTTTTGCACTTTCTTGTAAATAAAAGTTTCTTACCTCTTACCTATTTCATGCATACATATATCATGAGGCATTGAGGACAATGCATGAGATAAGTGTGGGAGGGTTTACTAACATAGAGTTTTTTATTTTCTTTCTTTTACACTTCTTTTAGAAATTTAAAAAAAAAAAAAACTTTTTGAAATAAGAGACAAAGTTTTGATCTATTTTCAAGAAAATTAAGATGATTTTAGTAATTAAGAAAGCCTTAATTATGACATCTTAAACCTAGTTGAAATAATAGATCTTGTTTGAAATTATTGGCTAAGTAAGAAAAATTAGGGAGATATTTTTATCTTGAATTTTTTGCCTTAGATCGTATGCACTTCACACTTACACATTTTTGGGATGGAAACAAAGACCAATAAGGCCATAAAAATAAAAAAAATAAAGAAAAATATATATATAATAAAACATCACTTATTAAGCTGGATAATTGTGCCTCAAGAAGCATGATTATTCACGCCTAACGGTGGTAAAGGAAATAAATAATCCCCTTTAATTTTGTGGCCTTGTTACTTGAGACCTTAAACTCGAGGGATGTTTTCTCATCTGGTGCCCTAAGACCGTCTGGTTTGGGAGTCATCGGTTATAGGCTCGCTACAAGGGTAAACTAGAAAGCCTAAACTAAGGGAAGAAAAAAAAAAAGAGAAAAAAAAAAGAAAAAAATAATAAATAAATGGCTTGATGGTTGGAGTTGAAATCCCAGAAATCTTCACTATCACAATGTGCATACTATCTAGGTTTATGAAAGATAAAGTATTCAATCCAATTTTGAATTCTTACCTTAATTGAAGACAAGATCCTGCATGGAGACTAAGTTAAGAAAAAAATAATTATAGGTGGACTTATGACCTAAGATCACTTATATTTTTGCAAAAATAGTTTGAAACATGTCTCTCTTTCAAAATGAATTTTCAAAACACTAACATTTGTTTTCTTTCTTTATGAATTTTGTGGGTGCAATCCGCTGAAAACCCTCAGGAGACAACACTCCTCCTCTAGGGTAACCTAGAGGTTTAACGGCTTGTTGCACGTGCTCAGTGCAATCGTGTCACCTACGAAAGTGGTGTAATAAAATTGGTAGTATAGTTTTTGTTTTCTTTGTTTTGCTCGGGACGAGCAAAAGAATAAGTGTGGGGGGTGATTGATATTCAATTTTGCATATTTTACCACATCTATACAATGCATATTGTAAATAAAAATGTCATTTTAATCTTCTTCTCTCTATTTTTGCAGGTCCACATCTGAAATGAGAAAAGCCCCAAAAATCTCTTTAATTATCAAGAATTAAAGGAGATTAAATCAAAGCCCAAAAGAGAGCCCATGTTTGAGCCCAAGATCTGGAGAATTCTACGCGCCAGCTCACTCTTCCAGAAGGTCCACGTGGCTAACAACTTCGTAACAAACTCGCAACAGAATTCTGGTACCCAACGCCTTGAAACTGCCGCGCTTTGTCGCGCGTCCACGGCAAATCTGGGGCCGTTGGGCGCCAGATTCTGCCAGATGTCTCATCTTCTGGAGTCTTCTCTCTGAGGCCTATAAATACAGCCTCAGGACCAGCGAAAAATAAGAGAGAGAGATTAGAGGATAAAGCTTTGTATTTTTGTAGGATTTTCTCTAGGATTTTTTAGTGCTTTTGATCTTCTTCTTTCTCCCTAGAAATTATGCAAAAGAGAGTTGTAAGAGAGAGAAAGCTTGTGTAAACCAAGGGGTGACAACTTGTGAAGAAAGGATTAATCCATTCTCTTCTCTCTACTTGAGCATTTTCTAGTATTACTTGCTTTCTTTAATTCTAGCTTTACTTTACTTGCACTTTTATTCATGCTTTATTTTTCTTTTCTTATGGCTAGTAGCTAACTCTTTCTAACATGACTAGCTAACCACTACCTTGCTAACTACTAACTCATGGGTGATTGCTATTTTTAATCTTGCAAGTTGCATGGTCTTTTTCTTCTCTGATGGGTCACTTTCATTGCTTGGCAAGTTCTTGTTGTAATTCCATATGATTCATGTATGCCTCATTTAGAGCCTTGTCTTTTAACAAGTGCCTTGATGGAACATGGAGATGGATCACCAAACATATGCTATTTGTTGTACAACTTCTTTACTTCCATTAATGAATGTTGCATCTTCTTCCTTAGCATCCCTTGTGTGTCGCTCTTTTGATTCCATTATTGAAAGTCTATCTTGTAGGCCAATGACATCTATGAGGCTACAGGACAAGTCCAAGAATGATCACCCGTCATCCAAGTGGGAATGTAACTAGGCCAACACGCAAGACAAATCATATGCCGGTGAATCAACATGAGGCACGCATCACCATCACGGAGTTTAGTAAGTTTAGCAAAGTAGTAAGGTTAGCTAGTCATGGTTTTCTTCCATCTTAAAATCTTCTACAAGTTTTCATTCTTTTAGTCTTCTTTTCAAAGCCAATCTTGTTTTCATATTCTTTTCGTTTTATTTCCATCATGCACAAATCCACCGATTCTTTCACTTCTTTTTCCAAATGTTTTCATTCTTTTAAAGCAAAGAAGAATCTTCGTTTTCTTTCTTCACAACGAACCGTAACGCTTTCATCGCAAGCTCTCCATGAGAATCGACTCGGTATAGCCCATGCTATAACGGAGATTTGGAAAGGGTACATTAATCTTTATAAATACATTGTGGAGTGATCAAAGCACCTAAGGTTGGCTCTAACCATTATCTCTTTACATAATATCTGTGCATATACTTCACACTATTTTAATCAAAAGGCTTTCTAGTTTTCTTCATTCAAATGATTTTAAAGGCAAAGTAGACACCATATTATTTACTAAACATGTTGATAGTGACATTCTTATAGTTGAAATATATGTTGATGATATAATCTTTGGTTCTACTAATGAGTTACTTTGCAAGGAGTTTGAACAATACATGCAACGTAAATTCGAGATGTCATTAATGGGTGAATTGAACTATTTTCTTGGACTCCAAATCAAGCAAATGCGTGATGAAATTTTCATATATCAAGCCAAGTACTCCAAGGAACTCATCAAGAAATTTGGGCTTGAAGACTCAAAAATTTGCAACACTCCCATGGCCATCACCACCAAGCTTGATAAGGATGACCAAGGTAAGTGTGTTGATATAAAATTGTATAGAAGCATGATTGGTAGCTTAGGCCGGATATTATGTTTAGTGTGTGTCTTTGTGCTAGATTCCAATCGTGTAATAAAGAATCTCATTTAATTGCTGTAAAACGCATTATTCGTTATGTTAAGGGCACTATTGGAATGGGTCTTTGGTATCCGAAATTGGAGAATTCTCAATGACGAGTTTTTCAGATGCCGACTATGCGGGTTGTAGAGTGGATAGGAAGAGTACTAGTAGAACATATCAATTTCTTGGTAATTGTCTTGTTTCATGGTCTTCCAAGAAACAAAATTCGGTAGCCCTCTCAACCGCCGAGGCGGAGTATGTTGCGGCGGGGGTTTGTTGTGCTCAAGTCCTTTAGATGAAACATACTCTCCTTGATTATGATTTGCATAATGACCATATAAAAATATTTTGTGATAATACTAGTACTATTCATATGACTAAGAATGCAAATCAACATAGTAAGACCAAGCACATTGAGATTCGATATCACTTCCTTAGAGATCATTTTAAGAAAGGTGATATTGATATTGATTATGTTTCTTCCGATTTTCAACTTGCCGATATTTTCACTAAACCACTTGACTATAATAGATTTTCTTTTATATGTGGTGAACTTATGTTTGTGTTGTTGAATAAGGATGTTTTCTTGCTAATATATCCCTTTTTGATGTATGACAAAAAGGGGGGAAAATATGTTGTTTATTGGTGATGATGGTTTGGTACTTTATTGGTTGATGTTGTTTATTCAAAATTTTCGAAAATTCAAAAATTCTTATAACAAATGTTTTATACTTGTTTAATATAGCATTATTTGAGGGGGAGTTTTTACCTCCCTTTTATATCTTGTTTTATAGCCTATATGTTTTGTCATCATCAAAAAGGGGGAGATTGTTGGTCCAAAAGGTTACACTCTCTATTTGTTTAAGTTTGATGATAACAAAATACATAGAAGATATTGGTACTAATAAGTTGTTTAGTATGAGTTTCAGGTTTGTACTAGTCATGATGGCCTTTTTAAGCATATTGCAAGGATTATGATGCTAAAAAGCAAATGGCGCAAGAGGACGTTTTTATAGGAGAGAAGGCTCTAGCTTGGTGCAATGCGGCTCAGAGACTTCCTTTCCCAGTTTATAATTTTTAGTTTGTTAAAGGATAGTGTAATGTGTTGAAGCTCAATATTCCCCACACACAAGATTTTGCACATGATTTTTCTAAAGATATTTCTCGTATATACATAAGATATTTTACAAACATATCTAATACTTACAAACTCTATTTTATATAGTATACCAAGTCTTGATCAAAATTAATTTGAAAATTATTAAGTTCTTCAAAACCATCTTCAAAGAATCTGTTTTGGCTTGTTGCGGTCGACCGGATGGTCGACCGGCTCTGTTTCAGGTCAGAACAGTCGACCGGGCGGTTGACCGCACTTCTGACCGTTTGGGTGTGTGCATGTGTGCACGTTACCCGGTCGATCGGGCCGTCGACCGGACCCCATGTCGGTCGACCGAGCTTCGGCCGACTGAAAGCACCTATGTCTCTATTTGGGACGGTCGACCGGGCGGTCGCGCCGTGGGCTGGCAACGGTTATATTTTTTGAAAACCGGTCGACCGTGAGCTATATTTCAGCCCAAACGGCTAGTTTTTAAACACGTTTTAAAACGTGCTTTTCTTCTCCAAATGATTTTTAGGGCTGGATTTGGGTTTAAACTTTCCTAATTATTCATTATAACAGTTTACCTTTTAATCCCTACCTTTATTCTATAAATAGGGATGATGAGGTTAAAGAGATCACAACAATCCTTTGCAAAAGAAATCAAGTTTAAGTCTTTCAAAAGAAGTTTTTGCTCTCAGTTTTTATGCTCAAAATTCTCTCTTTTCGCTGAAGATTTTGATTCAAAACTCTCTTCAATTTTGTTTTCTTCTTCACTTACAAAACTTGTGCTTCAATCCTACACATTATTCTCTAGGGTTTTTGTAAGGGAAAAGTTTTTCAAAAGAGGGTTTGTGGTCTTTTTATCACCAAGATATTCTTGTATTTGTGGCTCCACTACCTCTGGACTAGAGGAGTGTGATTGAGGAGTTGGGTTCTCCCTGTGGTTGTAATTCTTTGTAAATGTTATAGTGGTTCTTAATCCTTCTAGGTGAAGGCAGGGATGTAGAGCTGGGTGCTCGAACCTCGAAACAAATCTCAGTGTTTGCGATTGGTTTATTTGTATCATTTACTTGCTTTCTATTCATTGCTATATTGTCGATCAATACTCATACAACAAGATTGCATTGCGCACCTCAAACTCTTATCTAGAGGAATCACGAGGAAGGAGTTCAGAGCCCTTCATGGGGTATTCGACTTCTAATCTTGTTTCGGGTGATCGTTGCATCATAACATTTTAAATTTGTGCATTGATTAGCATTATCACCTATTCACCCCCCCTCTAGGTGATTTCACTTCTCTGCTAGTGCTTATATGGATTGTCCAGCTCTGAAAGGTATAAAGCGAGCACTCTTAGTGAGTCGGTTCACGATCACCCATATAGCATTGTTTCCTCTTAGACTCTTAGGAATGCCTACAACAAAGTCCATGGTGGTATTCTCCCACTTCCATTCGGGAATAGAGAGTAATTGTTGTAGCATGGTCATCCTCTGGGGTCCCGCCTTGACTTGTTGGCATACAAGGTAATGGGCTACGAATCAGGTTATCTCTCTCTTCATCCCGTACCACCAAAAGTTTTGCTTGAGGTCTATGTATATTTAGTAACCATAGGTGTACTGAATAAGGGGAACTCTAGCCTTCAGAGAGCAACTCCCTCTGAACTTCATCAGATGGTACATAGAGTTTGCTTCCAAACCAAAGCGAACCATCAGCATGGATAACTATATCCTGACTTAGTCTGGCTTCCACTTTTTCTCTAATCTTCTGCAACTTAGGGTTTCCTTCTAAGCCTCCTTGATCTTCTCGGTCAAAATGGTTGAGTCACCAAGGTCATGAGTCTTTCAATATCTCCAGGTGGAATGATCTCCAAGCCTAACCTAAGGATTTCATCCTGCATCTCCTTCTACTAAGTCATCATCATGAAAGAGGGCTTCTGATCGGCAAAAAAGCATCCACAAATATAAGTAAAGGAGTGTGAGTCAATGTTACTGCTTATGTGATTCTTCCGTAGTAGCAAAGTGGCTCTACAGGTCGTATCCACAAGGAGGGAGAGCGATGAAAGCTTGACGCGGCTTCTTTGTTCAAGAAAAGAGAAGGTTCTTTGTTCAAATAAAGAATATGAAAATGAAAACAAGTATTGTTTCAAGAATAGCTTGAATTGGTTTGTTAGTTTGTAAAAGTGGATTTTCTTAATGGTAAAAATGATGTCTAACTTTCTACAAAGTGCTCCCACTAATCTCTAACTTCTTCAAGATGTAGCCTCATGATGGATCATAGGCAAGCATAACCCTTATGCACAGGAACTATTCACGTGAAAATCGAGTGAAAGTTCTTCCTTTAACTTAGCTTTACACGGCAAAAACTCGAACATTCCCTTACCAAGATCCAATAGAAGGCAAGAAGGGTAGACACAAGTGCGCTAATGGTATCGGCAAAGTTAAAAGAAAAATCTCTAGCTTACAAAAACAAGTAAAGTATACAATCCATAAATCATCAAAAACCCATTAAGCATGAAATATAAGAAAGCGAATACTTGTATGTAAGTTAGAGTTAGAACCCTTATTTTAAGATGTCATAGCTCTCATTTGCACAAGGCTTGTTTGACACTATTGACTCATTTGGGTTATCAATCAAGTTGTTAGAGATTAGTGGTTTAGTAGTTAGTTAGACATGCAATGAAAGAGTTAGTTAGACATGGTATTAAAGGAAATAACAAGGGAGAAGAGGTAAAGAAAAAAGGAGTTACACTAAAACAAAGAGATAGAAGCAAATGAAAAAAACAAGTAAATGAAAAGAAGAAAGAGAAGTAGTTACTTGTATAAGCTTATCACCTTCAAATATAACTTTTATTCACTCTCTCTCTCTCTCTCTCTTTCACTCTAATGTCTAAACTAATTAGAAGAAGAAGCAAACATAAAGCAACTACAATCCTAAAAACAAGATGACAACAACTTGTTAAAACTCTGGATACCTCCCATCTTCAGAAACCCAGGGGGGTTTTATAGGCACCAGGGAAAGGGGCCAGGGGGACAACCCCTGGCCCAAAGCATGGGCTCGGCTGCGCCCGTATTGCCTCATAAACGTAGCCTAGGCGCGTTTCCGCGGCTGTACCTGGGCGGCGCACGCAGCGCCGCCTGCTGCGCGCTGTCCCTTTGGTCTCCTGTCAGTTGTGCTGTCTGGATTGTTGATTTGATGCCCTGGCCTGACAAAATCTCCTCCCTAAGGTCAATGACTACTTGATAGGCCTTTAATCACCCATTAAATGGTGCTTTAGGGTCTTCTTCTTCATTGCACACCATGAACCTAGGATCAAGCAAGCAAAGCTTTATTAGCAGAATTTAATACAAAATAAATATGTAGATGTGATAAAAATATGCAATATTAGAGACTAATCACACCTCCCACACCTATCTTTTTGCTCGTCCTGAGTAAAACAAAAACAAGAGAATTATTACAACGCTTTCGCAGGTGACGCGATTGTACTGAGCATGTGCAAAAGCCTTTAAACCTCTAGGTTTCCCCTAGAGAAGGAGTGTTATCTCCTGAGGGTTTTTAGCGGATTGCAACCACAAAATCCAATAAATGAAGAAAAATGTTAGTTGTAAGCAAAATCTCTTTCAAGAAAAAGAACTTTCAGTCATCTAAGTAAAATGACCGAATGATATGAGAATTAGGTTTAATCCTCATAAGTCCTTCTATACTTTAGCCTTCATGAAAGAAGAAACTATGGCTTTTCTTTGGATTTAGAAAGGATCTTGTACTTCTAACTCATTCTATTTATTTTGCTTTAGATAGATATGCATAATGTGTAAGTGTGATGTGCTTGGGATTTTTCAACTCAAGTTTGAATGTAATTTTAATTTCATTAATGTTTATCTATATGTTTATTCTTGGTTTCATTAGGATTTCTACTTTACTCATGTAACACATATCAAACTCATGACTCCCAACCTGGATGGTTTTAGGGCACCAAGTGAAAAAACACCCCTCAGGTCAAATATGCAAGTAGAGTAGGCTACGAAATCAAGATTTACTTATATTATATATATATATATATCTTTTGCGTGAGTAATCATGCTTCTTGAGGAAAAACTATCCAGCTTTTTTTTTTTAAGAGTTGCATCTCTAAATTCCAAGCATATGTATGTGGTATGCATATTCTTCTAACGCTAAATAAAAAGATATGAGTTATTTTCCTTGTTCCTCCCAACTCTTAGTCAAACCAATGTTTCATTTTTATTTTGAATAAAATAAAAATTCTTAATAAGGTTCCCTTAATTCTTTCAACCTTTGGCATTTTTATAAAGAGTATAAAAATTCTTTTTTTTCCGTTAAGGAGGTTTTTTTTATATTTAATACAAGAAAAGAAAGAATGTTAGCACCCCTCGTACCTATCTAATGAATTGTCCTCAATGCTTAGTCATGTAAATACAAATGCAATAAATAGGGGGAAGAAAAGAGATCACCGTCGCCGTCGACTCGGGCCGGCCAAGTGCGAATAGGCTGAGGGAGAAGAAGAAGAAGAAATTTCCTAAAAGGTTATGTACAAGTATATAAGAGGGTGAGCATATAAAGAAAAAGAAAATTTTTTTAATTACACTTTTTTGTGTGGTGGTGTGTGGATGGCGATGGTCAGGTGTATGACGGAGCAAAAAGACTCAGCACAAGCTTAGCCTGGATGCATGCTCAGTGGTCAAAAAGGGCTTCAGTCTTTGCCCATTCATTTTGAATTCAGTGTTGTTCTTAGAATCGACAATAATCATAACACCGTGTGAAAGACGGTGTGCACAATGAATGGTCCAGACCAACGAGTCTTCAGCTTTCCCGCGAAAATGTGAAGCCTTGAGTTGTACAACAGAACCTTGTCTCCTGAGGCAAAGTTTTTCCGATTTATGATCTAGTCATGAAAAGTTTGGTCCTGCTTTTGATGATCCGAGCGTTCTCGTAGGCTTTATTCTGTATCTCCTCTAATTCTGAGATCTGCAGTCTCCTTAGCTCACCGGCCTTAATCAAATCAAAATTAAGTTGCTTAATGGCCCATAGGGCACGGTGTTCTAACTCGACTGGCAGATGACAGGCTTTTCAAAATATGATTCTGTAAGGAGACATCCCCAGGACTGTGTTAAAAGCAGTGCGGTAAGCCCACAATGCATTGTTGAGTTTGACTGACCAATCCTTTCAGTTTTCTTCGACAGTCTTTTTCAAAATGAGCTTGATATGTTGATTGGTGACTTTAACCTGCCCATTTGTCTGGGGATGATAACTTGTGATTGATGGAATATTTTCGCATCAAAACTTCAAAAACTCTATTGTAGAAATGCGATCCATTATCACTAATTATTGCTTTGGGGTGCTAAATTGGGAGAAGATGTCTTCCCTGAGAAATTTGACAACCACTTGTTGTCATTAGTCTTAGTTGGCACAACTTCTACCCATTTAGAGACGTAATCTACAGCAACCAAAATGAACTGGTTGCCGAAGGAATTATGGAATGGTCCCATGAAGTCGATGCCCCAAACATCAAAAATTTCAACTTTAAGGATCGAGTTCAGGGGCATCATGACTCTTTTTGATTTTTCCCAATCTTCTGACAATTTCCACATGTCTTGCAAAAGTGGAATGAGTCTTTGAACAAAGTGGGCCAGTTAAACTCACTTTGTAAAACTTTTGCAGTCTTGCAGGGACCGAAGTGTACTTCGCATGCAAGTTCATGGCAAAAACTAAGCACACTCCTCTGTTCTTCCTCCGGTATGCATCGTCGAATAATCTGATCTGGACAATACTTAAAAAGCTACGGCTCTTCCCAGAAGAAGTACCATACTTGGGCAAAGAAACTACACTAGTCTTGCTTTGTCCAGTCAGCGGGTAATTGTCTAGTGGCCAGGTAATTGACTAGTCCGCATACCATGGTCCCTTGAAAATGGCCAGGATGTGCTCGTCTGGGAAATCATCGTTGATCGGAGCTTGTATGAGAGGTGCGTTCAGAATTCATGATAGATGATCAGCGATCACATTTTCTATACCTCGTTTATTCCAAATTTCTAGCTCAAAATCTTGAATCAAAAGGATCCACCAAATCAATTGAGCTTTTGTTTCCTTCTTGATCATGAGGTATTTCAATGCTGAGTGATCCATGAAAATCACCATCTTTGATCCTAACAAGTAGGGCCGAAACTTTTCTAACGCAAAGACAACGACCAAGAATTCCTTCTCAGTCATTGTATAATTTTGTTGGGTATAATTCAAGGTCCTACTCGAGTAGTAAATACGTGCTGCCAATTGTCAATGCGGTGTCCTAGAAAAGCACCAATAGTAAAATCAGAGGCATTGCACATGATTTCAAACAGTTGTGCCTAATCAGGAGCAGAAATAATACGCATAAAAATAAGTTATTGCTTAAGCTTCTCCCATGACTTGAAACATTCATCATTAAAATCAAAGGGCACGTCCTTTGCGAGCAGGTTGGTTAAGGGCCTAGCAATCTTGCTAAAATCCTTAATGAACCGTCGGTAGAACCCAAAATGCGCTAGAAAGGATCTAATATCCTTGATGCTTTTGGGTGGTGGAAGCTTAGCAATCACTTCTATTTTTGCCCTGTCCACTTTAATGCCTCTCCTAGAAATCTCATGGCCTAAGACAATCCCTTGTCTCACCATGAAGTGATATTTCTCCCAGTTCAGAGTTAGGTTCTTTTCCTTGTATCTTTGCAGAACCAACTCACAATGATGAAGACATTGTTCAAATGAATCTTTGTAGATGGAGAGTCAACCATGAAAATCTCAAGAAAACATTCTACATTGTACGAGAACAAACTGAGCATGCACCCTTGGAATGTTGCGTGAGCATTGCACAATCCAAATGGCATGTGTCGATAAGCGAAGTTTACGAATGGGCAGGTGAACGTAGTCTTTCTGTTCTTTTGCAGCAATAGGGATTTGATTGTATCCCGAGTACCCATCTAGGAAGCAATAGTACTCATGTCCAGCCAAGCGTTCAAGCATTTGGTCGATGAAGGGTAGCAGAAAGTGGTCTTTACGGGTGACCGCATTCAACTTTCTTTAGTAATTGCAAACATAAACCCTGGTAGGCAGTCTTCTTTGTACCAACTCATTTTGCTCATTTTCAACCACCGTAAGCCAGCTTTCTTCGGGACCGCACAAACAGGACTAACCCATTTGCTATCAGAAATGGGATAAATGATCCCAGTATCTAATAGTTTTAAAATTTCTGCTTTTACTGCCTCTTGCATGAGTGGGTTAAGCCTGCGTTGTGGGTCCCTCCTGGGAATTGCTTCATCGTTTAAATGGATTCTATGTTGAACTATGGCTGAACGTATCCCTTTGATATCCTTCATTGTCCATCCAATGGCTTCCCTATGTCTCTTCAGAGTAGACATTAAGCTGTCCTCTTGTTGCTCAGTCAGGTGGGATGCTATGATGACAGGCAGGGTTTCTTTTCCGCCCAGGTAGGCGTACTTAAGGTGTTCAGGTAAGACTTTTAGTTGTAAGGAAGGTGTTGCTTGATTGGAGGTAATATCTGGACCTTCAATCCTGTGATGTGATACACTTGGGATTGACGCCCAGTCCACTGTCGAATCTACGATCTGGTCTAAATTAAAATCCTCAGACTCCAGATCAGATTCTGCCTCTATTTCTATCTACAGGCTTTCCTCATGCTCACTGGTCAGATTTTAATGGAATTGACCTCAAACGTCTGATCATTGATACCCTGGTTGTCTTATAAGATTAAAGACATTAACGTCCTTCATCATGTCTCCAAACGTTTATCGCATGGACCCATTCCTATAGTTGATTATGGCATTAGCTATAGCAAGGAATAGGCGCCCTTAGATGACCAGAGTTTGAGACCGCAGATTTGACACAGGTTGGGTCTCAAGCATAATGAAGTCAATAGGGTAGATGAAATCCCTGACCCGGATAAGGACATCTGTGATTTCTCCTTGGAAATTTCCACAGATCGGTCACTAACTGAATGGTGATTCGAGTTGGACTCAGCTCGCCCAACCTACGTTGTTGGTATACTGAGAAAGGTAGCAAGTTGATACTTGCTCCCAAGTCAAGGAGTGCTCTGCTAATTTCTATTTGTCCTATGGTGCAGGAAATTGTGGGACATCTGGGATCTTTGTATTTCACCGGAATGGGATCCGACAGAATTTCTCTTATATTAGTTGCCAAGAACACTTTCTTGGGTACATTTGTCTTTCTCTACTTTGTACACATATCTTTAAGAAATTTGGCATAGGCTGGGACTTGTTGGATAGCGTCAAGAAGAGGCACATTCAGTTTACCTAGTTAAACATCTCAAGTATCTTCTTCATGTGCATATTCTTATTATTGTTCCTAAGCCTATTGGGAAAGGGTGCTACAGGCTTATGAACTTGTTCAGCAGCTTTGTCCTCGTCAGATGTTTGTAGATCAGATTGGGAGGAACAAGCATAGGTGGAGCTAGGAGTAGGATTGTGTGGACAAGATTTTTTTGTTGGTAGACCTGGTTGTCCACCCTCTTTCCAAATCGAAGTGTGTGAACAACATTGCACTGCTTGATCGAAGGATCCTGAATTTCATACGCTTGATTGGAGTTTTTTAGGTTAACTAGCGCCTGAGTAGGTAGAATACCCTTTGGTCTTTTATTAGAGAGCTAGCTAATTGCCTCATCTACATTTCCAATCTTGATATGGCCTGTGAATTGTTTCTCAGCGTTTGTCCTTGATTTTGCATGAAAGCGGCTTGGGACTTCATAAAAGCCTCCATTCTCTCCTCCAATTTACTGAATT
This sequence comes from Agave tequilana, assembly GCA_038442645.1. Classification (NCBI taxonomy): domain Eukaryota; kingdom Viridiplantae; phylum Streptophyta; class Magnoliopsida; order Asparagales; family Asparagaceae; genus Agave; species Agave tequilana. The sequence goes on from JAVJIF010007848.1 coordinate 26,994, forward strand.
TCTTCTTAATTGGTGAATATTGGGAGGAGGAAGATGAAGCTTGACTAGGAAAATTTGTTGGATGAGTGGGATGGTGAAAATTATTGGGAAAGTTTGGCCTAAGAGAGTTGTTCTGGGCCTAAGAGAAATTTGAGTGATTTCTCTAATCGGGATTGTATATTTGTGAGTAAGGATTATGCAGCGGCCGTGAGTAGGCTGCGTTCAGGTGTTCCAGTGGCACTTGTTGAGTATGAAAAATAGGGCACTCTTCAAAGACAAGGTTCAGTGCCTGACAGTATGAACAACCCGAATTGTGAATTGGTGGTGGGTTGATTTGGTTGACATTGGCTGGCTCTTTTATTCTAGAGCCTCTATTCTCCTCATTAGGGCTGGAATCTTAGTTTCTGAAGCTATGGATGATTCTAGAGATAGGACGCCTCCTCTTAATGCTAAAGATTGTGAATTCCTTGGTTTTTCCAAGGCTGGCTTTAATTAGTCTCTAAAACTGCATATTTCATGCCACATCTTCACATTTATTTAAAATTAATTTCTGCTAATAATACCTCTCTTGCATGTTTCTAGGTCCATGGTGTGCAATGAAGAAGAAGACCCTAAATCACCATTTAATGGGTGATTAAAGGCCTATAAAAAATAGCCATTGACTTTGGAGTTGATTCTGTCAAAATCAGAGATCCAAAACAGGGACATCCAGCCGACAGGGGGACAGGAGAGGACAGCGTAGCAGGTGGCGCGAGGTGCGTGGCCAGCCTATGGCCGCGGAAACGTGGCCATAGCCGCGTTCCGGCGGCTCCCTTGTGGAGCCGCGTGCCAAGATTTGACGCGCGGCTCGCAATGTGTACCTAGATGCCCAGTTTTGCCTATAAAAGCTCGGGGATTTCTAGAGCACCGGGTAGAGGAGTTTTTGAGTAGTTTTTATGTTAGTTTTAGAGTTTTTCTTTCCACGTTGTAATTTAGTTTAGGTTAGTTCTTCTTCTTCCTCCTTCATTGTATTTTTCATTTCTTGTAGATCTTGTAATAGGAGAGAGAGTGATACATGTTTGGAATGCAAGAGTGCTTGTAATAAAAGTGACAAGCTATGAAAGGTGCTCTCTTTACCTCTTTTTGTTTTCTATCTAACTCCTTTTACGTGTTTAGCTAAAATTTTCTCTCATGGCAACTAACTACTAACCGTCAACTTGCTAACTTCTTAGTTGATAATCCACATGAATCTAATAGCCTCTATTTGGCCTTGCTCTTGCAAGAGTCATTGATAGCTAATCATAATGGATTCTAACACTCTAACATCTAAATCTCTAACAGGCTAACATTACTTTATTTCATGCTTGCTCTTATTGGGTTTTGATGATTTAAGTGTAGCTTGCACTTGTTGGTTGATTTTGGATGTGAAAGTTAATATATGAGCCATGCTTTGTAATGCTCTTGAACCAAGGACTAGTGATAGCCAATGATATATGTGAGGCAACTATCACTAAGAGGTTAGCATGTTAATGGAGTCATTAGTAGTTGTAGCCCTGAATTTTCTTTGTTTTTACTTTATTTAAGAAATATCAAAAACCACAAATACATTCTTTTCTATGTTTCTTACTTCTTTTTTTTCACCGTACTTCTCTTTTTATTCTTTGCTTTCTTTTTTTTTCATTCTTTCAAACATTGAAGAACTTTTAACAAACACGTGAACATACCGTGTAAGTTTCTATCGCCTTCTGTCCTTGTGGATTCGACTCGTTTTGGGCTCTATGCTATAACAGAAGTATCGAGGAAGCCAAAGCACACACTCTTTAAATATCAATTTCAAAACATACACCTTTTGTGGACCGTTTTCCCCTGATCAAATTTTGGCGCCGTTGCCGGGGATGGGAATGGTTTGATTTCACGTTTTTGTTAACTTTCTTCTTTGTTCTTGGTGTGTAGGTTAAATTTTTAGCATTGCAGAAGTCCACACTTTCTCTTGTGTGGTTGGGTAAATTCTTATACATTCTTATACTCTGCTGGTAATTTTTGTTTATATTACCTATACACTGTAAATAATTTTAAGAACTAAAATACAGAAATTGGATGCTTTAAAACAGTTTAGACATTTACATCTAGGCATGTGTCAATTTTCATTCCAATATACTGTATTTTGTTTATGCATTGTTATGATCTTGAAGGAGGTGTACATATTGCATAGTATATAGTTAGGACAAACACGTGGGTGATTTACTTTCTTGTGTGTTCATTCTTATCTATATTGCACACTTGCATGAATTGAACTTAAGGGCAAAACCCAATACAACATAAGGTGGAGAAGTCATTACCCTTCCTTAGCCCAAATATCACCTCCCCACTCACACAACCCAAGCCTAATAAAAATTGCTAGACATTGGCCCCTAGGGACATCTCAGACTCTTTTAGGAGATTGACCTGACGAGCAGGTTGTTAGAAGTTGACTCTTGTCAAATTGGTGTCTAAGGTTGGGAATTGAGAGGCGAAACCTCGAAGAACAGTGATTTGGTATAATTAGGCTCGTTGCTCCGGCACGGATAGCTCCAACTGATCTTGCCCCATCTGGCGATTAACTCGTGGTCAGATTCCGACAACATACCCCCGTGGACAGTCAAACCAGTTAGGGGTCGTCTAGGTCTAAGTCAACCCTAGCATAGGCTTGTTTTCTTTTTGTTTGTTTGTTTGTTTTCTTTTTTGTAAATTATGATATGAATTTCAATAACAATAATTCTTTCAATCATAATATGAATCCATATTTCACTCTGACCTCATTTGACTTGGATAACTCCAACCCGGCTATGTACAACATGAACCAACCATATACGCCGAATTGGGATTATCCGACTCAATATGACCCATATCCTCAATCATATGATAATAATTTTCAAAATAATTTCAACTCTTTACAGAGTCAATGGGGAATCACCTCCCCCGAGTCAACTTTTCAACCGCTTTGTCTATAATTTTTACAAAGTTCATTCCCTGATTTTGGTTCATATACTCCTTTTCCTGTTCCACCAACCGAAGAAAAATCTGATTTGGAAAGGAGTAAGGAAGAGTCCCTACAAAAAGTTCAAAATTTGCTCAATTCACAATCCTTCCCATATCAAACTCCACATTCTCCTTTTCTAGAGCATCCAATTGAAGAAGAATTTGAGCTAAACAAGCGCTTGGATGTCTTTTGTGAAAGAATAAAAAACATGTTGGACTCATCATCTCAACCAAATTTTCAACAGACCTACTCAACTTTTCCAGTCTCACAAATTCAAAATGAACAACCATCAATACTGGACTTGAGTATAGAACCCTTGCGTGAGTCCGAGCAGCAATCGCAAAATCCGATGGACTCACAATTTCACCATCATTTTCAAAATCAACTTCCATACTCACCTTTTTAAGAAGAACTAATTGCAAAAATTATGATTCTGACTCCAATTTCTGTAACCCGGCCTATCAGTAGGTTAGACTCACTAATGAGCGAATTGATCAATGAGAGCAAGGAAAGTCTTTCTTGTCAACCTTTGACCGATCCTTATATCCCTAACTCTACTAATTGGACCCAAGAATCAATTCATTTTGGTAATCCAGTTTGAATTTCATCATACCAACCTGAACTTGACCAACATCAAGCTCTTGACATTTTGGCAAGTTATCATTTTCCTGAAATTGAACTTGAGCTTGAAAGTGATCCAGAGCCTCATGTTGGTGATTCCATTTCACTTTTTGATTCAATAATGACTCTGGTATCTTTACCAAATTTTTTCTCTATTCCTAAGTAAACATTGAATCCTATACCAGTACTGTTAAATTGAATCACCAGTATCTTATGATCACACTTCATTAATGGGGAAAGTGTGTGAACATCAATTCTTTGGTTTGGGCCTCTTTTTGAACCAATTTCGACTCTCATTGTTGACTTTCGACTTGATCTGAGTGAAATTCCCGAGTCGGTATCTGTTTTTATTCATGATTCATATGAGTCCAAATCCATCATCTCCCAAAATCACACTTCATTGTTAGACAAGGATGTTGAAGAAAATGACTCAGTACTTAGTTTTGAAAATTGAAAATTAGATGGGGATAAGTTTTTAAATAGGACCATTCAGTTAATCATTCTTTTACTAGGTCACATTAGAGAGGTCATTGGTGAGTTTCTCTAAGATCCACGATATCTTGATTGGGTAGTAACGCTTGGCCCAGTCAGACCACCACCGGAACCTCCACCATGAGGTAATCTTCCTTCTATATCTATTTGTTTCATGTATATACACATTCACGATGCATTGAGGATAATGCATGAGATAAGTGTGGGGGAGGGTTTTATTAATATAGCTAGTTTTACATTTTTCTTTCTTTTACACTTCTTTTTAAAATTAAAAAAATTTATAAAAACTCTTTTCTTTTCTTTTTACAGAACTTTTTGAATTAGAGAAATAGTTTTGATCCATTTTTAAGAAAATTAAGATTATCTTAGGAATTAGGAAGACCTAAAATTATGAAATTTTAAACCAAGTCAAAATAATAGATCTTGTTTAAATTTTAGGATAAAGGAAGTAAGATTGAAAAGATAATTTGATCTTAAAGTTTTTGCCTTAGAATTATGCACTTCACACTTACACAATTTTTTAGGATTGAAACAAAGACTGAAAATGTCATAAAAATATATAATATATATATATATGATAATAAAAATCACTTATTCAAGTTGGGTAATTATGCCTCAGGAAGCATGATTATGCACACCTAAAATGGTGGACAAAAATAAAATAATCCCCTTAGTTTTGTGGCCTTGTTTACTCGAGTCCTTCAGTTCGAGGGATGTTTTGTCATCTGATGCCCTAAGATCATCTGGTTTGGGAGTCACGGCTAAAGGCTCACTAACCGGGAAAATAAGAAAGCCTAAGAAAACTAAGGGAAGAAAATAAATAATATAAATACATGGCATGAAAGTTAGAGTCGATATCCCAAAAACCTTCACAGTTCACTAAGTGTATATTTTTCTAAGAGTTTTATGAATGATAAAAGAATAATTTTAATTTTAAATTCTTACATTTAATTTATAATAAGATTTTACATTTCAACTTAGTGTAAGGAAGAACAATTTCTGGTTAACCTATGACCTTGGATCACTTATATTTTCACAAAAATATTTCAACACTTTTCTCTATTTTCAAAATGTGTTTTCAAAATACTAACATTTGATTTCTTTCTTTATGGATTTTGTGGATGTAATCCGCTGAAAACCCTCAGGAGACAAAACTCCTCCTCTAGGGGAAACCTAGATGCGTAACGGCTTGTTACACATGCTCAGTGCAGTCGCGTCACCTGCGAAAGTAGTGCAATAATTTTCTTAGTCCTTTTTTTGTTTTGCTCGGGACGAGCAAGAGATAAGTGTGGGTGTGTGATTAGTCTCTAAAATTGCATATTTTATACCACATCTTCACATTTATTTAATATAAATTCTGCTAATAATACCTCTCTTGCATATTTCTAGGTCCATGGCATGAAATGAAGAAGAATACCCAAAATCACCATTTATATTGGTTGTTAAAGGCCTACAAAGATAGCCATTGACTTTGGAGATGATTCTGTCAAAATCAGGGACCCAAAATCCAAAACCGGGACATCCAGCTGACAGGGAGGCAGGAGACGATAGCGCAGCGGTAGCTTGCGACCACCCTATGGCCGCGAAAACGTGGCCATAGCCGTATTTTCACGGCTTCCTTATGGAGCCGCGCATAAAGATTTGACGCGCGGCTCCATACGTGTACCCAGATGCCCAGTTTTGCCTATAAGAGCTCGTGGATTTCCAGAGTACCAGGGAGAGCAGTTTTTGAGTAGTTTTTAGGTTAGTTTTAGGGTTTTTCTTTCCATGTTGTAGTTTAATTAAGTTTAGGTTAGTTCCTCTTCTTTCTTCTCCATTATATTTTCCATTTCTTGTAGATCTTGTAATAGGAGAGAGAGAGTGATACATGTTTGGAATGCAAGAGTGCTTGTAATAGAAGGTGACAAGCAATGAAAGGTGCTCTCTTTACCTCTCTTTATTTTCTATCTAACTCCTTTTACCTGTTTAGCTAATCTTTCTCTCATGGCAACTAACTACTAATCACTAACTAGTCTAACTTCTTATTTGATAATGCACATGAATCTAATAGCCTCTACTTGGTCTTACTCTTGCAAGAGCTATTGATGGCTCATGATGATGGATCTAACACTCTAACTTCCTAACTCTCTAACAAGCTAACATTACTTTACTCCATGATTACTTTTAGTTTTGATGGTTTAAGTATAGCTTGCTCTTGTTTTGTTGAGTTGGGATGTGATGAGTTACATATGGGTTATGCTTTGAAACGCTCTTGAACCAAGGACTAATGATGGCCAATGATACATGTGAGGTAACTATCACTAAGAGGTTAGCATGTTAGTGGAGTCATTAGTAGTTAGTAGCCATTGGTTTTTTTTTTATCTTTTCACTTTGTTTTAGAAATATATAAAAAATCACAAATATCTTATCTTCTATGTTTCCCACTTCTTCGTATTTTACCTACTCTTCTCTTACCATTCTTTATTTTATTTTCTTTTCATTCTTTCAAACATTGAAGAACTTTTAACACACACGTGAATCAACCGGTAAAGCTTCTATCGCCTCCTGTCTTTGTGGATTCGACTCGTTTTAGGCTCTATGCTATAACAGAAGTATCGAGGAAGCCAAAGCACACACTTTAGATCTTGATTTCAAAACATACACTTTTTGTGTGCGGTTTTCCCTCGATCAGGCTCCCATTGCAGGGTTATCTTAGCTAAATCCTCAAATAAATCCCAACTCTGATTCTCATCCTTTTCAAGAATCCTCCCTGACACATGGTTTCTAATAGGATTTTCGCTTGATAATCTAAACCATCGTAGAGAATCTGGCACTGACGCCATTTCTTCACACCGTGATGAGGGCACTGAGCTAGGAGATCTTTGAATCGCTCAAAGTATCTCTAAAATGGTTCGCTCGGTTCTTGCCTGAACTACATGATATTCTTTCTAATGACGGCAGTTTTGTGAATTGGGTAGAATTTCTTCAAGGAGGCCTTGTGATTAGACTAAGAAGGTATACGTATTATGAGTATAAAAATGTATTTGATGTACCCTTTCTTGTCTCCGCTATAGCATAAGGCTATACCGAGTCGATTCTCAGGGAGAGCTAGCGATGGAAGCGTTACGAATCGTAGTGAAGAAATGTAAACGAGAATTCTTCTATGCTAATAAAAATAGTGAATCAAATGAAAAAGAAACTAAAGAAAAGGTGGTTATGTTCATGGTGGAAAAGTCGGAAAAGAAATCAATAGTGGATTTGGTATTCACAAGAAAAGAAAAAGAAACTTAAAGAAGAAGCATTCCATGACTAGCTTACCTTACTACCTTACCAATACTTACTAAACTCCGTGATAGTGAACGCTCGCCTCATGTTGTCACTCCATCGGCGTGGATTCGTCTCGCGTGTTGATCTAATTACTTTCTCACTTGTCGAATGAGTGGTTTAACCCATCGGAGAAGAGAAGACCATACAACTTGCAAGATGAACAAAAGCAATCACCCATGAGTTAGTGAAGATGGCAAGGCTAGTGGTTAGCTAGTACATGGAGAAGGAATTAGCTAAAAGCCATTAGAGAAGTAAAACAAAGCATGAAGTAAATTTGCAAGAAATTAAAAAAAGCAATAAAGAAAGCAATTAAAGAAAGCACATAAACTAGAACCAAGCTCAAGTAGAGGAAGGAGAATGGATCAATCCTTGTTGCTTCAAGTGTCACCCTTGATTACACAAGCTCTCTCTCTCACAATCACTCTCTTTTACAATGAATTCTAGGGAAGAAGAAGAGGGATCTAAAGAACTAAACTTAGAGAAAAAACCTAGAAAATTACAACAACTAATGATTTTTTCCTCTCTTCTCCATTCAGTCTTTGCTCGCAGGTCCAAGTGAAGTATTTATAGCCCCCAGGAGAAGGATCCAGAACCCAGTCTGTTGGCGCAAAATCCGGGGCTCAACGGCCCCAGATCTGCCGCCAGGGCGCGGCAAGGCGCGGCTTAACTGTGGCCGTTGCGCAACCACTTTCTGTTGCGGGTTGTTACGAGTTTGTTTGGCCACGTGGACCTTCTGGATTCTTCGTTTGTTGCGCGGATCTCTCTAGAATCTGATTTGAAATCTTGGGGCTTATCTTAATCTTGATTTAATCACTTTAATTATTGCTAATTAAAGTTATTAATGGGCTATCTCTTCATTAAGTGTGTACCTGCAAATATGTAGAGAAGATTAGTAAAAATCATGTATTTATTTGTAATATGCATGGGGATTATGTGGTAAAATATGCAATATTGAGTTACAATCACACCCCCACACTTATTCTTTTGCTCGTCCCGAGCAAAACAAAGAAAAAGAAAAGAAAAGAAAAACTATACTACCAGTTTTATTACACCACTTTCGCAGGTGACGCGATTGCACTGAGCATGTGCAACAAGCCGTTAAACCTCTAGGTTACCCTAGAGGAGGAGTGTTGTCTCCTGAGGGTTTTCAGCGGATTACACCCACAAAATCCATAAAGAAAGAAGACAAATGTTAGTGTTTTGAAAACTCATTTTGAACAAGAGACATGTTTACGAACTATTTTTGCAAAAATATAAGTGATCCTAGGTCATAAGTCCACCTATAATCATTCTTCCTTAAACTTAGTCTCCATGCAAGATCTTGTTTTCAATTAAGGTAAGAATTCAAAATTGGATTGAATATTTTATCTTTCATAAAACCTAGATAGTATGCATACCGTGTTCTGTGAAAATTTCTGGGATTTCAACTCCAACCATCAAGCCATTTATTTATTTATATATATATTTTTCTGCTTTTTTCTTCCCTTAGTCTAGGCTTTCTAGTTCACCCTTGTAACGAGCCTTTAACCGATGACTCCCAAACCAGATGGTCTTAGGGCACCAGATGAGAAAACATCCCTCGGGTTTAAGGTCTCGAGTAAAAAAGGCCACAAAACTAAAGGGATTATTTATAATCACCGTTAGGCGTGAATAATCATGCTTCTTGAGGCACAATTATCCAGCTTAATAAGTGAGATCACCGTTAGGCGTGAGTAACCATGCTTCTTGAGGCATAGTTATCCAGCTTAATAAGTGATCTTTTATTTATATATATATTTTTTTTTCTTTTTCTCTTTTCTCTTTTTATTTATATGGCATTTTTGGTCTTTGTCTCCATCCCAAGAAATGTGTAAGTGTAAAGTGCATATTATCTAAGGCAAAAAATTCAAGATAAAAGTATCTCCTCAATTTTACTTACTTAGCCTATAATTTTCAAACAAGATCTATTATTTCAACTAGGTTTAAGATGTCATAATTAAGGCTTTCTTAATTCCTAAGATACATCTTAATCTTCTTAAAAATAGATCAAAACTTTGTCTCTTATTTCAAAAAGTTTTTTTTTTTATTTATTTATTTTTATTATTATTTAAAAGAAGTGTAAAAGAAAGAAGATCTAAAAACTCTATGTTAGTAAACCCTCCCCCACACTTATTTCATGCATTGTCCTCAATGCATCATGATATATGTATGCATGAAACAAAATAGAGAGGGAAGGAAAAAATTACCTTAAGGTGGTGGTTCCGGTGGTGGTCTGATTGGTCCACGAAACATGGCCCAATCAACTTTATGTTGGGTTTTCAAGAACCCACCAGAAATCTCAAGAATATGACCCACAAGAATGATGTATGCATGAATGATTTTTATTATGTACATGACCCCATCTAATTTCCATTTTTCTAAAATAATTTCAGAGTCAAGTTTATCAAGATCCTTGTCCCAGAATGGATTATGAAATGATAGAATGGTCGACTTGGACTCGGAATGAACAGGAACTAACACCGACTCAGGGAAGTGAATTAAGTCAAGTGATGGTGCAGGAGTCGAAGTGAGTTCAAAAATTGGGTCCAAGTCAAGAAATGAAAACTCAAGTCCACAATCAGTCCCTAACAATGGAATGTGACTTTCTAAAGGTGATATCTCTTTACTTCCAATTTTAAGAAATTCAAGCTCATCACCGTACAATTCTTCAAAACTTAAGTCAACATCTTCCACTAGAATTGTACATTCAATTTCAGAAGTAAAGAGATTATGGGATTCTAGGTCACATTCCATATGGGGTTCAAAGATTGGAGAACTTGCCAATTTGTCCATGGAATTTTCAAAAGTAATGAATTGGTCAAGTTTAATATGATCCTCAAAGATGGGTGATTCAACTTCATTTTGAATTGGGAAAGGATCCAATGTAGACTCTGGAAAAGGATTGAAGTCAGGTAAAGATACCGGAGTCATTATTGAATCAGGAAAAAGGATTGAATCACAAAGTTGGGGTTCAAGATCATATTCCTCATGAAGTTCAATTCCACAAAAATGTGAACTTGCCAATTTATCAAGGGGACTTTCAAAAGTATGAAATTGGTCAAGTTCAATATGATCATCATAAATTGGTGATTCAATTTCAAAATGAATTGGCACTGGATCCAATACTGACTCGGGAAATGAAGTGAAATCATGTGAAGACACCGGAGTCATAATTGAATCAGGAAGGAAAATTGAATCATCAAGTGGAAGTTCAGGATCATGTTCAAGTTCAATTTCAAGAAAAGGAAAACTTGCCAAAACGTCAATGGGATTTGAAGTTTGGACAAGTTCAGTTTTAGGAGATGAAAAACTTGCCAAAATGTCAATGGGATTTGACGTTTGGACAAGTTCAATTTTAGGGAATGAAAAACTTGCCAAAATGTCAATAGGATTTGAAGTTTGGACAAGTTCAGGTGAGTGTGCTGAAATTGAATCTGGACTTCCAAGACTACATGACTCTTTGGATTTAACAGAGTGGCTAGTGACATTAGAAATAGGATGAGAATGAAGAGTTTGGATCATCAAATCTAAGTCACGATTTCTAGCATTTTGAGCATGAGTCATGTCTTCAAGCATCTTTCCATAATTGATGACTTCATTGTTTTGATGGAAAGATGAAGTGTTGTCTTGGAAGTGATGGTGAAATTGTGAGTCAAAAATGTGTGGTGATGGAAGAGTGGACTCACACAAGAAATCATTACTCATAAATGGTTGTTCATTAGGAAAAGGTGGAACTGAGTAAGACTCTTGAAAATATTGTGGAATTGGAGAGGCAAATGGTTCTGGAAGTGTCTGCTCAGCTCTCTGTAAATTGGCTTCTAAACTCCTTAGTAACTCAGATTTTTCTTCAAATGGTGGTTCAGAACAAGGAGTAAATGAAGCGGAATCGGGAAATGAATCTTGTGAATATTGTGGACTTGGTGGAAATGGTGGACAAGGAGGTTAATAATTAAACTCGGGGGACTGGAATCCCCAATGACTCGATGAAGAGTTGAATTTATTTTGGACATTATAATTGTTAGATGGGGGTATGGGTCATATTGATTCGGATAAGGCCAACCCGGTGTATTTGGTTGGTGCATATTGTAAAACACCGGGTTGGAATTATCCGAATATGGAGATGGTGTGAAATATGGATTATTATTAGGATGGAAAGAATTGTAATTGTAAGCCATATCACACAATCAAATACAAACAAACAAACAAACAAACAAAAGAAAGAAAAATTCTAACCTAAGTTAGTGTAGACTTAGGACCTAGACGACTCCTAACTGATAGACTGTCCACGGGAGGTTTAGTGTAGACTCTAACCACAAGCTAATCAGCCAGGGAAGGGTAAGGTTGGTGGGAGGTTTTCCGTCCGGAGACGTTCCTTAATTAAGTAACCAGCAACCTTCGGGATTTCGGCCCTCAACCCCTTTCCTAGACACTGATTTTGCAAGAGTTAAATTCCAACACTTTTCCCCCTTAGGATAATCTCCTAAATGAGTCCGAGATGTCCCTAGGGCCAACGTCTACTTTTTTATTAAATTAGGCTTGGGTTAGTGAGTGCTTGGGAAAATGATTTTCGGGCTAAGGAAAGGGTAATGAACTCCCCCACCTTATCTTATTTACGGGTTATGCCCTTAAAAATGAATTGTGCAAGTGTACAAAAAATATCACTAAGATTCACTCAAAGCATGAAAATCAAGCAAGAGATGATTCCTAGTCTATATGCAATGCGAAACGTACCTTGCCTCCAGCACTCTTCAACAGTAAAAGTAAAGAATTGAAAAGACACGTGCCTAGAAATGCAAATGTCTAATCAATTTTTAACAATTACAACCAATTTTTTACTGTTGATTAAATTAGCAGGTATATGGTGAAAAATACAGGATTTCAAGTATATCAGCAGCTGTATTTTGCAGAATCAGAGCCCCTGCAAAAAAAAATTGTAAGTAGTTCACTCAGAATTGCCGCAGATCCGCGGCAAAAACCTGGATTCCGCGGCAAAACTGAGGGATCCTGGTCTCTGTTTTCGAGAGCAGAGGCCCAGGTCCACTTATATGTCACTGCTATGCAAGATTTTCTGTATCTTCAACCTGTACCCTGCAATAGAGAAGAAAGTTCGTTTAGTTTCTCACTTTAAAGAAAATTCGTTGCTCTCCCCGGCAACGGCGCCAAAAATTGATTAGACTAAGAAGGTATACGTATTATGAGTATAAAAATGTATTTGATGTACCCTTTCTTGTCTCCGCTATAGCATAAGGCTATACCGAGTCGATTCTCAGGGAGAGCTAGCGATGGAAGCGTTACGAATCGTAGTGAAGAAATGTAAACGAGAATTCTTCTATGCTAATAAAAATAGTGAATCAAATGAAAAAGAAACTAAAGAAAAGGTGGTTATGTTCATGGTGGAAAAGTCAGAAAAGAAATCAATAGTGGATTTGGTATTCACAAGAAAAGAAAAAGAAACTTAAAGAAGAAGCATTCCATGACTAGCTTACCTTACTACCTTACCAATACTTACTAAACTCCGTGATAGTGAACGCTCGCCTCATGTTGTCACTCCATCGGCGTGGATTCGTCTCGCGTGTTGATCTAATTACTTTCTCACTTGTCGAATGAGTGGTTTAACCCATCGGAGAAGAGAAGACCATACAACTTGCAAGATGAACAAAAGCAATCACCCATGAGTTAGTGAAGATGGCAAGGCTAGTGGTTAGCTAGTACATGGAGAAGGAATTAGCTAAAAGCCATTAGAGAAGTAAAACAAAGCATGAAGTAAATTTGCAAGAAATTAAAGAAAGCAATAAAGAAAGCAATTAAAGAAAGCACATAAACTAGAACCAAGCTCAAGTAGAGGAAGGAGAATGGATCAATCCTTGTTGCTTCAAGTGTCACCCTTGATTACACAAGCTCTCTCTCTCACAATCACTCTCTTTTACAATGAATTCTAGGGAAGAAGAAGAGGGATCTAAAGAACTAAACTTAGAGAAAAAACCTAGAAAATTACAACAACTAATGATTTTTTCCTCTCTTCTCCATTCAGTCTTTGCTCGCAGGTCCAAGTGAAGTATTTATAGCCCCCAGGAGAAGGATCCAGAACCCAGTCTGTTGGCGCAAAATCTGGGGCTCAACGGCCCCAGATCTGCCGCCAGGGCGCGGCAAGGCGCGGCTTAACTGTGGCCGTTGCGCAACCACTTTCTGTTGCGGGTTGTTACGAGTTTGTTTGGCCACGTGGACCTTCTGGATTCTTCGTTTGTTGCGCGGATCTCTCTAGAATCTGATTTGAAATCTTAGGGCTTATCTTAATCTTGATTTAATCACTTTAATTATTGCTAATTAAAGTTATTAATGGGCTATCTCTTCATTAAGTGTGTACCTGCAAATATGTAGAGAAGATTAGTAAAAATCATGTATTTATTTGTAATATGCATGGGGATTATGTGGTAAAATATGCAATATTGAGTTACAATCACCTTGATGAAATCATCCTACATTGTAAATGAATCTACCGCCAGACTGTACAACCATTTTTTAGTTAGGTTCTTTAGGGAAAAGGGGATGAAACGTAACCTAACGGCATCATCTCCTAGATGAGGAATACGCATCTTGAGGCACACTTCTTCAAATTTTCTAACAAAGAAGTATCCTCTAATTCTAAACCATGAAACTTTGGAAGAGTGTTGATGAATTGAGGCTTTAATTCAGAATTATTTCCATTTGCCTTGGGCAGTTTTATACAAGATGGCAATGAGGTTCTAATCGGGTAAAACCTGTCCTGAAGCGACGCCATCACCGGTTCTGGATGCAAGGGTAGAGAAGTTTTTCTGATTAATCTCAAAGTTACAAGATCTTTAATACACTCTTGCATGCAGCACACCTCAAACATCGTAAAGACAACAATCAATTGAAAAAAATAAAAAACAAACAAAGAAAAAAAAACAACCACAAAGCCTTAGCCTAAGGTACCTAGGCCTAGACGACTCCTAACTGGTCGATTCTCCAGGGGATATTGTTGTAGGAACTTTACTATAAGCTAATCAGCCAGGAAAAGGCAAAACTCGGTGAAAGGTATCCGGGCGTGAGCCACGGGCCTTAATTACGCCAAGCCACGGAGCTTACGAGGCTTTGCCTCTCAGTCCACTTTCCTGAGACACCGATTTTGTTTGAGTATAGTTCTTACAATTTTTACCCTCGGTTAATCTCTTATTGAGTCCGAGATGTGAAAGTACACCTAGAGGGGGTTGAATAGGTGTATGGCTAATCTAATGAACTAAATGCGGAAATTAAAACTTAATTGCAATCAACACTTAATGCAACCAGTGAGTGTAGCCGAATTCTCGGTGAAGGGCTCTGGACTAACTCCTCTTGATTCCTCTGAATAAGAGTTGAGGCGCTATATGAAGCTCTCGTGGTTAAGCACAAGTGAGGCACAAACAAACAAGCCAAGCATATAATGAATGTATGACAATATGAAAGATGCAAGGCATAATAGTAATAGAGAGAGAGTAAAAGTCAATCGATCAAACGCAAACACACGAATATGTTTCGAGGTTCGAGCACACAGCTCTACGTCTCCGCCTTCACACAGAAGGATTTCCAATCCACTCGTCCACACTGGACTCCCAAATAGGTAACCTCCACTGAGGATTTGGGGTAAATACAATATGGAGTACACAACTCCTCTCTCAACCAAAGCAACCTCTACACTTAGAGGTTAGGCACAAAGCCACAACAAACACCACCTCACACAAGAGAGGTAGGCACTTAGCCAATACAAATCAATCACCTCACACTTGAGAGATTCAAGCACAAACTCCACCTCTCACTGGAGGGAGCCAAACACCAATCTCCACCTCTCACTAGAGGGAGCCAACCACCTCTCCAAAATCAACCTCTACACAGGAGGGATAACACAAGTAAGGAGGGTTTACAACTTGGTGGTATATCTCAACCACAAACCAATTTTCCCACAAATAAAAGATCCTATAGATATGTAGTATATGGATATTGATTGATCACTAATATTGCACACTTATTATCATATTCTCCTACTTATTATAGAATAAACTCTGCATTTTCTTAATTAAATGTTTAATTTATTTGCAGGCCCATTCCTAAAGGAGAGTGAAGAGAAATGAGCCCAAAAGCCCATCAAATTTCGAATTAAATCAGAATTAATTCAAACTCAGTAAATCAGGGCAGATCAGGTTAGTTCAGATCGGTTGAAAACTATTTAGAACAAATCCCTACAAATTGATCGGTTGAAGCCAAGGATCAAAGGTCATTACGTCAAAATCCCAGTTATAAACTGCAAATCTAGATAAAGATAAATACAACTCGAGAAATCGGGGAGCACCACCAACAGGGTGTGGCCACCTGGCCACACCCTTGCCGCGGAAACGTGGCCAAAGCCGCGTTTCCGCAGCTTTGTTGGTGAGTTAGGGGGAGCGTTTGCTCCCCCTATCTTCATACGCTCCTATAGGTTGGGTTTTGCCTATAAATACTGGGATTTTCAGAGCCTCCAGGAACGACCAAGCAGATAGTAGAACTTAGGCTAATTTATAGTTTATAACTTAGGTTTTTATTTTCTTTCATGTAATTTTTATTTCTTTATGTAACTGAGAGGAGAGGATACTTTCATGGAGGAATGAGAGTAAGCTTGTACTGCAGGTGACGCCATTGTAAGTGATCTCTTCTTCCATCGTTATTTGAATTGAATCAAAGTTACTTTTTCTTCTTTACTCTTATTTTCGTTTACTCTCCTCTAATGTGTTGCAATCCAAGTGAATCTGATAGCCTCGAGAATGCTTCGCCATTGCAAGTGTCCTTGATGGCCTATGGTGATGAACAACCATTCTCTTGCTAGTATAGCTTGCCCTTTTATTCTTAGTGTAGATTTGAAATGGGGAAGATCCTACACGCCATGCTTGATTGCCTTCAAAGACAAGGTAAGTCGTAGCTACGAATCCAAGGAATATGAGCACAAAGGGGTAAGTAACTTTTAGTTTCTTTCTTTTCTTTTAATTCTGTAGTTTAGAACACCACAATCTACCACTTCTTTTATCATTCCTTTTCCGTTTCTTTGTACATATCATTTCTAGTTTTTCTATCTTCTTAATCTACCATCTTCTTCCTAATTCAACTTTAACTCAATTTTTCCTTTTTCTTTTAAAGAACTAAAGAAGAACTTTAACCATACTTTGTAGCCTAAAAGAGAACTTACTAAAAAGCTTCCATCACTAGTCCCTCCTTGTGGATCACGACCCGCATAGCCACTTGCTATTGTGGTGAGTAACTTGCACTTTTCATTCTTAGTTCTGAATTTTGTATTTTGTGTGCAGGTTCCAACTTAATCAAAATTTTGGCGCCGTTGCCGGGGAAGGACGGTAAGCAATTCTCTTTAAAAGTTTACATTTTTTGTTAATTTTCTTCTTTGTTTTGTGTACAGATTTAACAACAAGGAATATCTGTTGCAGTGGACATATAAGTGGCCCTGGACTCTGCTCAAGAAAGCAGAGCCCAGAAGCCCTCAGATTTGCTACATTCCAGTGGCAAAACTGAGTGAACTACTAACCTGTGTTTTTGCAGGTTGGCTGAATTGAAAATCTGAATTTCTGTAGCATTTATCTCCTTGTTTGACTCACTGTATATACATTTTTAACACAACAGTAAAAAATTGATTGTAAATGCTAAAAATGTTTTAGACTTTGCATTTAGGCACGTGTCTATTTCATTTCATTTTCTATTTACTGTTGAAGAGTACTGGAGCCAAGGTATGTGTGCATAGCATTTAGTATACGGTTCATTCTTGTATGAAATATTGCTTGAATGTTACTTTTTTCTATATACTTGTACACTGCACTAAATTGACTTAAGGGCTTGTCCTATAAACAAGATAAGGTGGGGAAGTCATTACTCTTCCTTAGCCCACAAACAATCTCCTCACTCACTAACCCAAGCCTAACTAAAAATGAGTAGATGTTGGCCCTAGGGACATCTCGGACTCAATTAGGAGATTATCCTAAGGGGAAAGGTGTTGTAATTTGACTCCTGCCAAATCAGTGTCTAGGAAAGGATTAAGGGCCGAAAGCCTGAAGATTGGTGGTTACTTAATTAAGGAACGTCTTTGACGGATAACCTCCCACCATTTTGCCCTGACCTGGCTGATTAGCTTGTGGTCAAAGTCTGCATTATACCTCCCGTGGACAGTCTAACCAGTTAGGAGTCATCTAGGTCATTGGTCTACCCTAACTTAGGTTAGAATATTTTTCTTTGTTGTTTGCTTATTTGTTTGTTTGTTTGTGTTTTATTGTGTGATATGGCTTATAATAACATTTTTTTCAATTTTAATAGTAATCCATATTACACACCAACCTCTTTTTCGGATATTACCAACCCAGCATATCATAACTTTAACCAACCTAGTGTGTCGGATTGGTCTTATCCGAATCAATATAACCCATGCCCCCAATCTTATAACCATAATTTTCAGAATAATTTCAACTCTTCACAGAGTCAATGGGGGTTCACCTCCCCCGAGTCTAATTTTCAACCAACTTGTCCTCCTTATCCACCTGTCCACAATATTTTCAAGATTCATACTCAGTTCCACCAGTCCAAAATAAAAAACTATCAATTTTGGAAATGAGTATGCGTGAGTCCAAACAACAATCACAAAATCTGATGGACTCACAATTTCACCACCAATTCCAAGACAACACTTCATCTTTTCAACAAAATGATGAACCAATCAACTATGAAAAGATGCTTGAAGCCATGACTCAGGCTCAAAACGCTCGTAATCATGACATAGATATGATGGTCCAATGTCTACGTTCTCACCGTTTGGCTAGTTCTGATGTCGCTAACCATTCTGTTAGAGCCGAAGAGTCATTTTGTTTTGGAAAACAAGGTTCCATTTCAGAACAATCATTTGAACTTGTCCAAACTCCAAATTTTGAAAATAACATTGATAGTTTGGCAAGTTATCCCTTTCCTGAAATTGAACTTGAGAATGAATATGATCATGAAACCTAGTGATTCAATTCTACTTCCTGATTCAATTATGACTCCAGTGTCTTCACCTGATTTCAATCTTTTTCCTGAGTCAAAATTGGATCCTGTGCTAATTCATAATGAAATTGAATCGCCCATCTTTGATGATCATCATATTGAACTTGACCAATTTTATAATTTTGAAAGTCCCATTGATAAATTTGCAAGTCCTCATTTTTATGAAATTAAACTCAATGAGAAATGTGACCTAGATTTTCAAATCTGTGATCCAGTTCAAATTCCCGAATCAATATTGACTCTTATTTTGTTACCCGACTTGAGTAATATTTTAGAGTCAGTTTTGATTCTCACACCTATCATTCTTGAACTTGCATCACCAATATTAAGTCACATTCCATTATTGGAAAATGAATGTGGACTTGAGTTTCAACTTCTTGATTTGGACCCACTTCCTGAACTAATCTCGACTCCTGAACCTTTACTTGACCTAAGTCACTTTCCTGAGCCGGTATTAGTTCTAGTACTTCCTGAGTCCAAGTCAATCATTTCATCTTTTCAAACTCCATTTGGGACAAGGCGGTTAACAAAATTGACTCCGAAATTAATTATGAAATTTGAAAATTAGATGGGGTTAAATTTTTAATTAAAATCCTTCCTGGATACATCATTTTAGTGGGTTATATAAGAGAGTTTCTGGTGGATTCCTCCGAACTCCACGAAAAGTCTATTGGGCCCCATTTCGTGGACCAATCGACCACCACCAGAACCACCACCTTAAGGTAGTATTTTCCTTCCCTGTCTTCTTTTTCATGCATCTTTAGACTAATTCATACATTGAGGACAATGCATGAGATAGGTGTGGGGGAGGGTTCTAACATAACTTAGGTTTTTATTTTTATTAAAAAAATTTAACATTTTCTTTACTTTTAAAAACTTTTTGAAATAGAAACAATATTTTGACATATTTTTTGTAAGAAATTAAGTCAATTTTAAGGAATAGGAAAATCAAAATTAGTATTTCTTAAACATGGTCAAAATAAGATTATTTGTCTGATTTTTAGAGTTAGAAAGATAATTTGTCAAAGTAATTTAGTCTTGATCTTTACCTTAATAGAATATGCACACTTCATACTCTTACACACTTAGGGTTCAAAAACAAATATTCTTATGCCTTATAAAAAAAAAGAAAAAAAATATATGAAAGTTAAACAAATCTAATTATTAATTAGCTAGGTGCTTTGGCCTAAGTAAGCCTTGGTATTTGTGTGAAAGATGATTAGATAAGTTTGAGAAATATATATATATATATATATAAATCCTCTGATTAAGCTGGGTATTTGTGCCTAACAAAGCATAAGTATTCAAGCCTAAAAGGGTTCATATAATAAAATCCTTAGTTTTGTGGCCTTATTTGCTCGAGTCCTTAAGTCCTTGGGGTGTTTTCTCACCTGGTGCCCTAAGACCGTTTGGTTTGGGAGTCATCGATTAAAGGCTCGTTACATGGGCAGATTAGAAAGCCTAATAGAACTAAGGAATAATACCACAAAATATATATATATATATATAAATAAATAAGGCATAAGAGCTAGAGTTAATGAACCCTTAGTCAAAATTGTCACGGTCACAAGGTGCATATAACTTAGGGTAAAGTAATGGACTAAATGAGAAGTACAATTTGACTCTTTACTTTGATTGATAACAATTTTTGAATAGAGACTAAGTTTAGGAATGAAAAATTCAGTTTTCCTATAACTTATAGATTACTTAAATCTTACAATTATATTTCAAATATTTTCTCTTTCAAAATGCATTTCGAAAATACTAACTCTTTGTTTCTCTTTCTTTATGGATTTTGTGGGTGTAATCCACTGAAAACCCTCACGAGACAAAACTCGTCCTCTAGGGGAAACCTAGAGGTTTAATGGCTTGTTGCACATGCTCAGTGCAATCGAGTGACCTGTGAAAGTGTCTAATAATCCTTAGTATAGTTTAGTTGTTTTGCTCGAGGACGAGCAAAAGATAGGTATGGGGGTGTGATTGGTCACTAATATTGCACATTTATTATCATATTCTCCTACTTATTATAGAATAAACTCTTCATTTTCCTAATTAAATGTTTAATTTATTTGCAGGCCCATTCCTAAAGGAGAGTGAAGAGAAATGAGCCCAAAAGCCCATCAAATTCTGAATTAAATCAGAATTAATTCGAACTCAGTAAATCAGGGTAGATCAGGTTGGTTCAGATTGGTTGAAAACTAGTTAGAATAAATCCCTACAAATCGATCGGTTGAAGCCAAGGATCAAAGGCCATTTCGTCAAAATCCTGGATATAAACTGCAAATCCAGATAAGATAAATACAACTCGAGAAATCGGGGAGCACCACCAACAAGGTGTGGCCACCAGGCCACACCCTGGCCACGGAAACGCGGCAAAAGCCGCATTTTCGTGGCTTTGTAGTTGAGTTAGGGGGAGCGTTTGCTCCCCCTATTTTCATACCCTCCTATAGGTTGGGTTTTGCCTATAAATACTGGGATTTTCAGAGCCTCCAGGAACGACCAAGCAGATAATAGAACTTAGGCTAATTTATATTTTTGTAACTTAGGTTTTTATTTTCTTTCATGTAATTTTTATTTTCTTTATGTAACTGAGAGGAGAGGATACTTTCATGGAGGAATGAGAGCAAGCTTATACTGCAGGTGACGCCACTGTAAGTGATCTCTTCTTCCATTGTTATTTGAATTGAATCAAAGTTACTTTTTCCTCTTTACTCTTATTTTTGTGTACTCTCCTCTAATGTGTTGCAATCCAAGTGAATCTGATAGCCTCGAGACTGCTTCGCCATTGCAAGTGCCCTTGATGGCCTATGGTGATGACAACCATTCTCTTGCTAGTATAGCTTGCCCTTTTATTCTTAGTGTATATTGGAAATGGGGAAGATCCTACACTCCATGCTTGATTGCCTTCAAAGACAAGGTAAGTCGTAGCTACGAATCCAAGGATATGAGCACAAAAGGGGTAAGTAACTTTTAGTTTCTTTCTTTTCTTTTATTCTGTAGTTTAGAACACCACAATCTACCACTTCTTTTATCATTCCTTTTCCATTTCTTTGTACATATCATTTCAAGTTTTTCAATCTTCTTAATCTACCATCTTCTTCCTAATTCAACTTTAACTCAATTTTTCCTTTTCTTTTAAAGAACTAAAGAAGAACTTTAACCATACTTTGTAGCCTAAAAGAGAACTTACTAAAAAGCTTCCATCACTACTTCCTCCTTGTGGATCACGACCCGCATAGCCACTTGCTACTGCGGTGAGTAACTAGCACTTTTCATTCTTAGTTCTGAAATTCTGTATTTTGTGTGCAGGTTCCAACTCAATCAGATATACTCCAATATACATATTGATTAGTCACGTATATTGCATTTACATAGTCACCTTACCATACTTTTTAGCTAATAAATCCTATTAATAGTCTTCTTTTCCTTTGTTAAATGTAGGCCCAAGTGCTAAAAGAAAGAAAAGAAAAACAAAGCCCAATAGCCCACCAAATTCTAATTAATTCAGAATAAATTTAAAATGAAGAAATCAGGGCAAAATCTTGGCATATAAGGAAGGTTGAGAAGAATCCTCCCTGTGGGTAAAATCTTGGCATATAAGGAAGGTTGAGAAGAATCCTCCCTGAATCAAGATGAAGAAATCAAGGCAAAATCTTGGCATATAAGGAAGGTTGAGAAGAATCCTCCCTGTGGGCAAAATCTTGGCATATAAGGAAGGTTGAGAAGAATCCTCCCTGAATCAAGCACAATCAAAGGATGTTTTGTCAACTTTTGAAGCAAAAACAAGAAAATCAGAAGAAGATACGGGAACTACATCAGACCAGGAGATTCCTCAATCTTCTTGAGATTTTCCCCTTTAGGTTTTTGCCTATAAATACTGGTTTCAGCAAAGAGAAATGGGGCGAAGACTAGGATTAAGTTTTACATTTATTTTCTTAGGATTTAGGTTCTTTGTTAGCTAGAACAAGAGTTGTAATCTTGCTTTTTAATTTGTAGTCCAGTTCAAAACTTGTGAGAGAGAGGACTGAGAGCTTGTACTTGAAGATTGAAGTGACAGCAATACAAAAGTCGAGCCAATTTCTCTTCCACTTGCAATACGGTATGGTTTGCATTATGTCTTTGTTTTCTTCTTCGTTTTCCATGGATAACTAAACGTTTTTTCTGGGCTTGCTATCGAACTCTCTTTTGCTTTTCTTCTCCCCTGCTTTTAAAAGAAAAAAAAGACCCGATGACTCATATGAATGCCTCACTTAAAAGCCTTTCTTTTTGAAAGTGTTCTTGAAGGCACATGAGGATGGGCTTAGATAGTTGAATTCACAACTCTTTCATGAACATCTCTCGAATCATTTTTAATTCATTCTTGCTTCTTCGCGCTTGATGTTTTAACATTCGATTCTATGATTTCTTGAAGAAAAAGACTCAACTCTTCTAACATCTTATATGCTTTACTTAAAGCTTTCTAAAAGATAACTCTAAGTTTTGCAATTGATCATTTGAGGGACTTAACATTTTAAGAGAAGAAAGAATAATTGAGTAGTGAGATAGTGAGCCCAGACCTTCTTTATTACTACAAACAACAAAACAATTTCCAAGTTTTCTATATCACCTTCTCCAAAAATCTTTTCTAAAAATTGCAATTTTTCTTTCCTTCATCTCTTTCTCTCCATTCTCTTTTTCCTAAAAAATGAACACAACTCCTTGTTTCTAAACGATTCACCGAAAAGCTTCCATCGCATCCCTCTTTGTGGACACGACCCGTTAGCCACAAGCTACACGGTATATTCTTAACTTATTGGTTGTTCTTTCTTTTAGCAACCAATTTTTGGCGCCGTTACCGGGGAGGGAAAGGTGAAGTTGTTTTAACAAGTTTGGTGTGTTGTTTCAGGGACTTGAAGATCAAGATCTAGCATTCAAGCTTTGCAAGAGAAGACTTGAAAATTCTGTGCCCCTACTCTCGAAAGTAGGAAACAGAATTTCAAGAAATTGCTTTGCAAAATCTGAAAAAATTCATTGGACTACTAAAAACTTTGTTTTGCAGGATATATTGCTCGCAAAAATTTCAGTTTTTATATGTCATATTTGTGCTAGTTTTGCTATCATCATCCCTGTTTTAATCCAACAGTAATTTGAGTAATTGTGAATTGCTTAAAAAAAAACGTTTAGACTTGCATTCTAGGCATTTGTCTAATTACGTTTACTTTACAATTACTGTTGAAGAGAGCTGGAGACAAGGTATGTATGCATAGCATATAGTTTAGGAAACATTCTTGGGTGATTTTGCTTTTGAATGCTACTTTTCTATATCTTGCACACTTTGCACGAATCAATTCTAAGGGCAAAATCCAAGTCAAGATAAGGTGGGGAAGTCATTACCCTTCCTTAGCCCACAAACCATCTCCAAGCACGCACAACCTAAGCCTAAGTAAAATCTGATAGACGTTGGCCTTAGGGACATCTCGAACTCATTAGGAGATTATCCTAAAGGGGAAAAGTGTTGGAATTTGACTCCTGCCGAATCAGTGTCTAGGAAAGGGATTAAGGGCCGAAAGCCCGAAGATTTGTGGTTACTTAATTAAGGAACGTCTTTGACGGATAACCTCCCACCAATCTTGCCCTGACCTGGCTGATTAGCTTGTGGTCAGAGTCTACATTATACCTCGAGTGGACAATCAACCAGTTAGGAGTTGTCTAGGTCAAGGTTACCTTAGACTAGGCTTGGTTGTTTTCTTTTCTTGACTATTGGTGAACTTGTTCGTGATTGTGTTTGTGTATGCAAGTGTGGTCAAGAGACCCTAATTAATCTAGGTTAACTAGAAACACATCACCACCCAAGTTCGAAATAAGACCAGATTCGGTTATGGATCGACCGACATCTTTGCAGGATAGGTTTTATCCCATTAGAACATCACTTCCATCATGCATCCAACTTCCATCGGTTGGTGAACACAACTTTGAGCTGAAGCCACAGTTCATCAATACACTCCCTAAGTTCCATGGCCTAGAGTCCGAAGATGCTTATTTCTTCATAAGAGAATTTGAGGAAGTATGCTTAATGATGAAAATCCCACACCTTGCAGATGATGCTATTAGGTTGAGATTTGTCCCATTTGCTCTTAAGGACCTAGCCAAGAAATGGCTCTATAGCTTAGCGGCCAGCTCTATCACATCTTGGGATGGTTTCATCAAGATTTTCTTGAAGAAATTCTATCCTATCCATAAAACCGCTCTCATTAGGAAGACGATCATGCAATTTAAACAAGAACCCAGCGAACCGTTCTGGAGGTACTTTGAACGCTTTAAGGACCTCCTTGTCCAATGTCCACAACATGGAAAAGAGAAATGGCGACAATGCCAAATTCTCTATGACGGTTTAGACTATTCCACCAAAACCCTCTTAGAAAGCATGTGCCAAGGGGGTTTCTTGCAGAAAGATGAAAATGAAGGATGGGATTTGTATGAAAATCTAGCTGAGAAGACCATCCAATGGGAATCTGCTAGCGAGACCTCTAGGAATCCTAACTCCATCTCTTCAAAAGGAGGTCTCCATTCTATCGAATCGTCCATCGCTAATGAGGCTAAGTTAGCTAACCTGGCTAGAAGACTGGAAGCTCTAGAAACGAAAGAACCAAGTCCAGTCAATCAAGTCAGCCCGAACCAAGTTCCAACTCTGGGTTGTACTTACTGTCAGGCCATGAATCATGTGTTTGAGGAGTGTCCTGTATTTCAAGCTCACCAACATTTTCCTGAACCGATGAATGCGACCTTTTCAAGACCGAATAATGATCCTTACGCTCCAACGTACAATCCTGGCTGGAGAAATCACCCCAATTTCTCATGGAGCCAACAAAATAATGACCACCCCCGGTCAAACCACTTCTATCATTCCAATTCTTCCAATCATCAACCCAACTTTTCCAATCACCCTCACAATTCTCCCGACAATTTTTCAAATTATCAACAAAGTTTTCCCAACCAAGCTCCACCTTCGTCCTTCCAGAATCCTCAACTCGAAAGGAGAATGACTGATTTCGAGAGAAACATGGAAAGGTACATGAAGAACCAAGATTCCCTCATGCAAACAATACGGAGGCTAGAGGGTCAAATGAGCCAGTTAGCCAACCCACAACATGAGAGGCAAAAGGGTACCTTGCCCAGTCAACCAATTATGAATCCTAGGAATTCACAACAAGCTCATTTGGTTGAGGATCAATCACTGAATCAATGTAATGTTGTACATACATTGAGGTCGGGAAAGAAAGTTGATAACAAGGTATCAACACCACCTAATCCTAGTCAGCACAATCACACTTCAGCATCCACCTCATCTAATCTCACCCCTCCTAAAGTTGATGAATCTGCAAACGATAAGTCAACCAGTCATGTGCACCAGCCTATAGCACCATTTCCTAATAGGATGAAAAACAAGCAAAATCCGCACATGGATAAGATAATTGAGATCTTCAATCAAGTGAAGATAAATGTGCCACTTCTTGATGCCATCCAACAAGTCCCATCTTATGCTAAGTTTCTTAAGGACATGTGCACCAAGAAGAGAAAGAGTAATGTACCTAAAAAGGTCT
Organism: Agave tequilana; assembly: GCA_038442645.1. Taxonomy (NCBI): domain Eukaryota; kingdom Viridiplantae; phylum Streptophyta; class Magnoliopsida; order Asparagales; family Asparagaceae; genus Agave; species Agave tequilana. The sequence goes on from JAVJIF010007848.1 coordinate 53,049, forward strand.
TCTTAACCACTAACATTAGTGAGCTACTATCGGGTCCGATCCCTGTCCAGTACAAGGATCCAGGTAGTCCAACCATTGCCTGCACAATAGGACAAGCCGAGATTAGTCGTGCACTTCTTGACTTGGGGGCAAGTGTCAACTTGCTTCCATTCTCAGTTTATCAACAACTCGGGTTGGGCGATCTTAGTCCAACTCGAGTCACTATCCAACTGGCTGACGTTCAGTGAAAGTTCCAAAGGGGAGATTAATGATGTCCTTATCCGGGTAGGGGAGTTTATTTACCCTGTCGATTTCATAGTTCTAGAGACATAACCTGTGTCCAACTCCAATCATAGGGCTCAAACTCCTGTTATCCTAGGGCGACCATTCCTTGCTACGGCCAATGCCATCATCAATTGTAGGAATGGGTCCATGAGGTTAACTTTTGGGGACATGACTAGAGAAGTCAATGTCTTCAACCTTGAAAAACAACCTCGTAAGATAAAGGATCAATCATTTGAGGTAAATTTTGTTGAAAATAATTGTGATGAAGAAGGTGAAGATATAGAAGATGAGTCGCTATTTCTTAGTGAATTATTCAATGAAGGCGATTATCTTGATGAGAAGGCATATGTCGGAGATCCTAATGTTAAAGTACCCTTTGAAAAGGGGAAATTTGATTTGAATATCTTCACTTTCGATGAGCCAACCAATAATGTATCGCATGAGAATATAGTTCAAGAACCTCTGATTGACATACTCTTTGAAAACCTTTTCGAAGAAGAACTCATGTGTTTGGATGAACCAACTAGGGATCATTTGGTTAATTATACATTTCCAGGTGAAAGTGTTGATTTAAGTTTTGAGGAGATCTACGGAACTGAGTTAGAATTCCTAGGCATTCATAATGAGGAAGTTCCAACTGAGAAGGGTGGTGGTGGTAAATTTTTGAATAATAATTGTGGCAATATGAGGGAGAAACACCTAAAGAAGGTGAGACTGGGGAGGCAGGAAGCTAAAATGACAAAACACTTGGCCTCCTCACTGTGCCCTATAAAGAGGACCCATTGGAATGATGGGAAGAGAGCTAGAGGGATAAGACTGAAAAAGCTCTAGGTATGGGTGAAACTTGATGTTGTACATATTTCTGTATAATATTTGCACCTCTTTTACATTTCATTTCATGCATGTATACATTTCTTTCATACATTGGGGACAATGCATGAGATAAGTGTGGGGGAGGGTTCTAACATGACTGATATATAAAAAAAAAAAACTTTTTAAAAGGGGTAAACAATATTTTGATATATTTTTTGTAAGAAATTAAGTCAATTTTAAGGAATAGGAGAATCATAATTAGGATTTCTTACACTTGGTCAAAACAAAAAAACTTGTTTGATTTTTAGGGTTAGGAAGAAAATTTGTGAAAGTAATTTAGTCTTGATATTTACCTTAATGACATATGCACACAAAATACACTTACACACTTAGGGTTTAAAAACAGAGACTCTTATGCATTATAATAAAAAATAAAAAATAAAAAAGAAAAAAAGAAAAACGAGTCTAATTATTGATTAGCTAGGTGCTTTGGCCTAAGCAAGCCTTAGTATTTATGCAAAAGATAATTAGATAAGTTTGAAAAAAAAAGAAAAAAAAGAAAAAAATGTGTATCTTCTGATTAAGCTGGGTATTTATGCCTCATGAAGCATAGGTATTCACGCCTAAAAGGGATACATCGTATAAAAATCTTAGTTTCGTGGCCTTATCTGCTCGAGTGTTTAAGTCCTTAGGGGTGTTTTCTCACCTAGTGCCCTAAAACTGTCCGGTTTGGGTGTCACCGACTGAATGCTCGTTACACGGGCAGATTAGAAAGCCTAATGAAATTGAGGAATAAATTTCACCAAAAATAAATAAATATAAGGCATAGGAGTTAATGTTGAAGAACCCTTAGTAAACTTCACAATCACGATAGTGCATATGACTCAGGGTAAATTAATAAACTAGATGAGAAGTACAATTTGACTCCTTACTTTAATTGATGACATGTTTTTGAATAGAGACTAAGTTTAGGAATGAAAGATTTGATATTCCTATAACTTATAGATTACTTAAGCTCTCACAAATATACTTCAAATATTTTCTCCTTCACAAAAAAAATTGCTTTTCGAAAATACTAACTTTTTTCTCTTTCATTTTGGATTTTGTGGGTGTAATCCGCTGAAAACCCTCACGAGACAAAACTCGTCCTCTAGGGGAAACTTAGAGGTTTAACGGCTTGTTGCATATGCTCAGTGCAATCGAGTGACCTGCGAAAGTGGTCTAATAATACTTAGCATAGTTTAGTTGTTTTGCTCGAGGGCAAGCAAAAGATAAGTGTGGGGGTGTGATTAGTCACGTATATTGCATTTACATAGTCACCTTACCATACTTTTTAGCTAATAAATCCTATTAATAGTCTTCTTTTCCTTTGTTAAATGTAGGCCCAAGTGCTAAAAGAAAGAAAAGAAAAACAAAGCCCAATAGCCCACCAAATTCTGATTAATTCAGAATAAATTTGAAATGAAGAAATCAGGGCAAAATCTTGGCATATAAGGAAGGTTGAGAAGAATCCTCCCTGTGGGCAAAATCTTGGCATATAAGGAAGGTTGAGAAGAATCCTCCCAGAATCAAGATGAAAAAATCAAGGCAAAATCTTGGCATATAAGGAAGGTTGAGAAGAATCCTCCCTGTGGGCAAAATCTTGGCATATAAGGAAGGTTGAGAAAAATCCTCCCTGAATCAAGCACAATCAATGGCTGTTTTTGTCAACTTTTGAAGCAAAAACAAGAAATCAGAAGAAGATACGGGAAATACATCAGACCAGGAGATTCCTCAATCTTCCTGAGATCTTCCCCTTTAGGTTTTTGCCTATAAATACAGGTTTCAGCAAAGAGAAAAGGGGCGAAGACTAGGATTAAGTTTTACATTTATTTTCTTAGGATTTAGGTTCTTTGTTAGCTAGAACAAGAGTTGTAATCTTGCTTTTTAATTTGTAGTCCAGTTCAAAACTTGTGAGAGAGAGGACTGAGAGCTTGTACTTGAAGATTGAAGTGACAGCAATACAAAAGTCGAGCCAATTTCTCTTCCACTTGCAATACGGTATGATTTGCATTATGTCTTTGTTTTCTTCTTCATTTTCCATGGATAACTAAACGTTTTTTCTGGTCTTGCTATCGAACTCTCTTTTGCTTTTCTTCTCCCCTGCTTTTAAAAGAAAAAAAGACCCGATGACTCATATGAATGCCTCACTTAAAAGCCTTTCTTTTTGAAAGTGTTCTTGAAGGCACATGAGGATGGGCTTAGATAGTTGAATTCACAACTCTTTCATGAACATCTCTCGAATCATTTTAATTCATTCTTGCTTCTTCGCGCTTGATGTTTTAACATTCGATTCTATGATTTCTTGAAGAAAAAGACTCAACTCTTCTAACATCTTATGTTCTTTACTTAAAGCTTTCTAAAAGATAACTCTAAGTTTTGCAATTGATCATTTGAGGGACTTAACATTTTAAGAGAAGAAAGAACAATTGAGTAGTGAGATAGTGAGCCCAGACCTTCTTTATTACTACAAACAACAAAACAATTTCCAAGTTTTCTATATCACCTTCTCCAAAAATCTTTTCTAAAAATTGCAATTTTTCTTTCCTTCATCTCTTTCTCTCCATTCTCTTTTTCCTAAAAAACGAACACAACTCCTTGTTTCTAAACGATTCACCGAAAAGCTTCCATCGCATCCCTCCTTGTGGACACGACCCGTTAGCCACAAGATACACGGTATATTCTTAACTTATTGGTTGTTCTTTCTTTTAGCAATCAATTTTTGGCGTCGTTGCCGGGGAGGGAACGGTGTAGTTGTTTTAACAAGTTTGGTGTGTTGTTTCAGGGACTTGAAGATCAAGATCTAGCATTCAAGCTTTGCAAGAGAAGACTTGAAAATTCTGTGCCCCTACTCTCGAAAGTAGGAAACAAAATTTCAAGAAATTGCTTTGCAAAATCTGAAAAAATTCATTGGACTACCAAAAACTTTGTTTTGCAGGATATATTGCTCGCAAAAATTTCAGTTTTTATATGTCATATTTGTGCTAGTTTTGCTATCATCATCCCTGTTTTAATCCAACAGTAATTTGAGTGATTGTGAATTGCTTAAAAAAAACGTTTAGACTTGCATTCTAGGCATTTGTCTAATTACGTTTACTTTACAATTACTGTTGAGGAGAGCTGGAGACAAGGTATGTATGCATAGCATATAGTTTAGGAAACATTATTGGTGATTTTGCTTTTGAATGCTACTTTTCTATATCTTGCACACTTTGCACGAATCAATTCTAAGGGCAAAATCCAAGTCAAGATAAGGTGGGGAAGTCATTACCCTTCCTTAGCCCACAAACCATCTCCAAGCACGCACAACCTAAGCCTAAGTAAAATCTGATAGACGTTGGCCTTAGGGACATCTCGAACTCATTAGGAGATTATCCTAAAGGGGAAAAGTGTTGGAATTTGACTCCTGCCGAATCAGTGTCTAGGAAAGGGATTAAGGGCCGAAAGCCCGAAGATTGGTGGTTACTTAATTAAGGAACGTCTTTGACGGATAACCTCCCACCAATCTTGCCCTGACCTGGCTGATTAGCTTGTGGTCAGAGTCTACATTATACCTCCAGTGGACAATCAACCAGTTAGGAGTTGTCTAGGTCAAGGTTACCTTAGACTAGGCTTGGTTGTTTTCTTTTCTTGACTATTGGTGAACTTGTTTGTGATTGTGTTTGTGTATGCAAGTGTGGTCAAGAGACCCTAATTCATCTAGGTTAACTAGAAACACATCACCACCCAAGTTCGAAACAAGACCAGATTCGGTTATGGATCGACCGACATCTTTGAAGGATAGGTTTTATCCCATTAGAACATCACTTCCATCATGCATCCAACTTCCATCGGTTGGTGAACACAACTTTGAGCTGAAGCCACAGTTCATCAATACACTCCCTAAGCTCCATGGCCTAGAGTCCAAAGATGCTTATTTCTTCATAAGAGAATTTGAGGAAGTATGCTTAATGATGAAAATCCCACACCTTGCAGATGATGCTATTAGGTTGAGATTTGTCCCATTTGCTCTTAAGGACCTAGCCAAGAAATGGCTCTATAGCTTAGCGGCCAGCTCTATCACATCTTGGGATGGTTTCATCAAGATTTTCTTGAAGAAATTCTATCCTATCCATAAAACCGCTCTCATTAGGAAGACGATCATGCAATTTAAGCAAGAACCCAGCGAACCGTTCTGGAGGTACTTTGAACGCTTTAAGGACCTCCTTGTCCAATGTCCACATCATGGAATAGAGAAATGGCGACAATGCCAAATTCTCTATGACGGTTTAGACTATTCCACCAAAACCCTCTTAGAAAGCATGTGCCAAGGGGGTTTCTTGCAGAAAGATGAAAATGAAGGATGGGATTTGTATGAAAATCTAGCTGAGAAGACCATCCAATGGGAATCTGCTAGCGAGACCTCTAGGAATCCTAACTCCATCTCTTCAAAAGGAGGTCTCCATTCTATCGAATCGTCCATCGCTAATGAGGCTAAGTTAGCTAACCTGGCTAGAAGACTGGAAGCTCTAGAAACGAAAGAACCAAGTCCAGTCAATCAAGTCAGCCCGAACCAAGTTCCAACTCTGGGTTGTACTTACTGTCAGGCCATGAATCATGTGTTTGAGGAGTGTCCTGTATTTCAAGCTCACCAACATTTTCCTGAACCGATGAATGCGACCTTTTCAAGGCCGAATAATGATCCTTACGCTCCAACGTACAATCCTGGCTGGAGAAATCACCCCAATTTCTCATGGAGCCAACAAAATAATGACCACCCCCGGTCAAACCACTTCTATCATTCCAATTCTTCCAATCATCAACCCAACTTTTCCAATCACCCTCACAATTCTCCCGACAATTTTTCAAATTATCAACAAAGTTTTCCCAACCAAGCTCCACCTTCGTCCTTCCAGAATCCTCAACTCGAAAGGAGAATGACTGATTTCGAGAGAAACATGGAAAGGTACATGAAGAACCAAGATTCACTCATGCAAACAATACGGAGGCTAGAGGGTCAAATGAGCCAGTTAGCCAACCCACAACATGAGAGGCAAAAGGGTACCTTGCCCAGTCAACCATTATGAATCCTAGGAATTCACAACAAGCTCATTTGGTTGAGGATCAATCACTGAATCAATGTAATGTTGTACATACATTGAGGTCGGGAAAGAAAGTTGATAACAAGGTATCAACACCACCTAATCCTAGTCAGCACAATCACACTTCAGCATCCACCTCATCTAATCCCACCCCTCCTAAAGTTGATGAATCTGCAAACGATAAGTCAACCAGTCATGTGCACCAGCCTATAGCACCATTTCCTAATAGGATGAAAAACAAGCAAAATCCGCACATGGATAAGATAATTGAGATCTTCAATCAAGTGAAGATAAATGTGCCACTTCTTGATGCCATCCAACAAGTCCCATCTTATGCTAAGTTTCTTAAGGACATGTGCACCAAGAAGAGAAAGAGTAATGTACCTAAAAAGGTCTTCTTAGCCACTAACATTAGTGAGCTACTATCGGGTCCGATCCCTGTCAAGTACAAGGATCCAGGTAGTCCAACCATTGCCTGCACAATAGGACAAGCCGAGATTAGTCGTGCACTTCTTGACTTGGGGGCAAGTGTCAACTTGCTTCCATTCTCAGTTTATCAACAACTCGGGTTGGGCGATCTTAGTCCAACTCGAGTCACTATCCAACTGGCTGACCGTTCAGTGAAAGTTCCAAAGGGGGAGATTAATGATGTCCTTATCCGGGTAGGGGAGTTTATTTACCCTGTCGATTTCATAGTTCTAGAGACACAACCTGTGTCCAACTCCAATCATAGGGCTCAAACTCCTGTTATCCTAGGGCGACCATTCCTTGCTACGGCCAATGCCATCATCAATTGTAGGAATGGGTCCATGAGGTTAACTTTGGGGACATGACTAGAGAAGTCAATGTCTTCAACCTTGAAAAACAACCTCGTAAGATAAAGGACCAATCATTTGAGGTAAATTTTGTTGAAAATAATTATGATGAAGGTGAAGATATAGAAGATGAGTCGCTATTTCTTAGTGAATTATTCAATGAAGGCGATTATCTTGATGAGAAGGCATATGTCGGAGATCCTAATGTTAAAGTACCCTTTGAAAAGGGGAAATTTGATTTGAATATCTTCACTTTCGATGAGCCAACCAATAATGTATCGCATGAGAATATAGTTCAAGAACCTCCGATTGACATACTCTTTGAAAACCTTTTCGAAGATGAACTCATGTGTTTGGATGAACCAACTAGGGATCATTTGGTTAATTATACATTTCCAGGTGAAAGTGTTGATTTAAGTTTTGAGGAGATTTACGGAACTGAGTTAGAATTCCTAGGCATTCATAATGAGGAAGTTCCAACTGAGAAGGGTGGTGGTGGTAAATTTTTGAATAATAATTGTGGCAATATGAGGGAGAAACACCTAAAGAAGGTGAGACTGGGGAGGCAGGAAGCTAAAATGACAAAACACTTGGCCTCCTCACTGTGCCCTATAAAGAGGACCCATTGGAATGATGGGAAGAGAGCTAGAGGGATAAGACTGAAAAAGCTCTAGGTATGGGTGAAACTTGATGTTGTACATATTTCTGTATAATATATGCACCTCTTTTACATTTCATTTCATGCATGTATACATTTCTTTCATACATTGGGGACAATGCATGAGATAAGTGTGGGGGAGGGTTCTAACATGACTGATATATAAAAAAAAAAACTTTTTGAAAGGGGTAAACAATATTTTGATATATTTTTTGTAAGAAATTAAGTCAATTTTAAGGAATAGGAGAATCATAATTAGGATTTCTTACACTTGGTCAAAATAAAAAAACTTGTTTGATTTTTAGGGTTAGGAAGAAAATTTGTGAAAGTAATTTAGTCTTGATATTTACCTTGATGACATATGCACACAAAATACACTTACACACTTAGGGTTTAAAAACAGAGACTCTTATGCATTATAATAAAAAATAAAAAATAAAAAAAGAAAAAAGAAAAATGAGCCTAATTATTGATTAGCTAGGTGCTTTGGCCTAAGCAAGTCTTAGTATTTATGCAAAAGATAATTAGATAAGTTTGAAAAAAAAAAGAAAAAAAAGAAAAAAATGTGTATCTTCTGATTAAGCTGGGTATTTATGCCTCATGAAGCATAGGTATTCACGCCTAAAAGGGATACATCGTATAAAAATCTTAGTTTCGTGGCCTTATCTGCTCGAGTGTTTAAGTCCTTAGGGTGTTTTCTCACCTAGTGCCCTAAAACTGTCCGGTTTGGGTGTCACCGACTGAATGCTCGTTACACGGGCAGATTAGAAAGCCTAATGAAATTGAGGAATAAATTTCACCAAAAATAAATAAATATAAGGCATAGGAGTTAATGTTGAAGAACTCTTAGTAAACTTCACAATCACGATAGTGCATATGACTCAGGGTGAATTAATAGACTAGATGAGAAGTACAATTTGACTCCTTACTTTAATTGATGACATGTTTTTGAATAGAGACTAAGTTTAGGAATGAAAGATTTGATATTCCTATAACTTATAGATTACTTAAGCTCTCACAAATATACTTCAAATATTTTCTCCTTCACAAAAAAAAAAATGCTTTTCGAAAATACTAACTTTTTTCTCTTTCATTTTTGATTTTGTGGGTGTAATCCGCTGAAAAACCCTCACGAGACAAAACTCGTCCTCTAGGGGAAACCTAGAGGTTTAACGGCTTGTTGCACATGCTCAGTGCAATCGAGTGACCTACGAAAGTGGTCTAATAATACTTAGCATAGTTTAGTTGTTTTGCTCGAGGGCGAGCAAAAGATAAGTGTGGGGGTGTGATTAGTCACGTATATTGCATTTACATAGTCACCTTACCATACTTTTTAGCTAATAAATCCTATTAATAGTCTTCTTTTCCTTTGTTAGATGTAGGCCCAAGTGCTAAAAGAAAGAAAGAAAAACAAAGCCCAATAGCCCACCAAATTCTGATTAATTCAGAATAAATTTGAAATGAAGAAATCAGGGCAAAATCTTGGCATATATGGAAGGTTGAGAAGAATCCTCCCTGTGGGCAAAATCTTGGCATATAAGGAAGGTTGAGAAGAATCCTCCCTGAATCAAGATGAAGAAATCAAGGCAAAATCTTGGCATATAAGGAAGGTCGAGAAGAATCCTCCCTGAATCAAGATGAAGAAATCAAGGCAAAATCTTGGCATATAAGGAAGGTTGAGAAGAATCCTCCCTGTGGGCAAAATCTTGGCATATAAGGAAGGTTAAGAAAAATTCTCCCTGAATCAAGCACAATCAAAGGCTGTTTTGTCAACTTTTGAAGCAAAAATAAGAAAATCAGAAGAAGATACGGGAAATACATCAGACCAGGAGATTCCTCAATCTTCCTGAGATCTTCCCCTTTAGGTTTTTGCCTATAAATACTGGTTTCAGCAAAGAGAAAAGGGGCGAAACTAGGATTAAGTTTTACATTTATTTTCTTAGGATTTAGGTTCTTTGTTAGCTAGAACAAGAGTTGTAATATTGCTTTTTAATTTGTAGTCCAGTTCAAAACTTGTGAGAGAGAGGACTGAGAGCTTGTACTTGAAGATTGAAGTGACAGCAATACAAAAGTCGAGCCAATTTCTCTTCCACTTGCAATACGGTATGGTTTGCATTATGTCTTTGTTTTCTTCTTCGTTTTCCATGGATAACTAAACGTTTTTTCTGGGCTTGCTATCGAACTCTCTTTTGCTTTTCTTCTCCCCTGCTTTTAAAGAAAAAAAAGACCCGATGACTCATATGAATGCCTCACTTAAAAGCCTTTCTTTTTGAAAGTGTTCTTGAAGGCACATGAGGATGGGCTTAGATAGTTAAATTCACAACTCTTTCATGAATATCTCTCGAATCATTTTTAATTCATTCTTGCTTCTTCGTGCTTGATGTTTTAACATTCGATTCTACGATTTCTTGAAGAAAAAGACTCAACTCTTCTAACATCTTATGTGCTTTACTTAAAGCTTTCTAAAAGATAACTTTAAGTTTTGCAATTGATCATTTGAGGGACTTAACATTTTAAGAGAAGAAAGAACAATTGAGTAGTGAGATAGTGAGCCCAGACCTTCTTTATTACTACAAATAATAAAACAATTTCCAAGTTTTCTATATCACCTTCTCCAAAAATCTTTTCTAAAAATTGCAATTTTTCTTTCCTTCATCTCTTTCTCTTCATTCTCTTTTTCCTAAAAACGAACACAACTCCTTGTTTCTAAACGATTCACCGAAAAGCTTCCATCGCATCCCTCCTTGTGGACACGACCCGTTAGCCACAAGCTACACGGTATACTCTTAACTTATTGGTTGTTCTTTCTTTTAGCAATCACATATAAAGATATATATCAATGTTTTTGATATTAAATCCGAAAATATGTTTTGTTAAAACACAAAACTCAAACACATGAATAGACATATCAAAATAAGTTTGTCTAAGATATGAATCATACATGTGTATAGAACAAATCTAATATACATTAAAACAATGTAAACTTTTTTTGATTCTATCTATTCATGAAAACCAAGATCGGTTAAACTAAAAACCGAAAACCTATAAACATGATAACTTAAACAAGTGTGTGTGTTGTGAACTTGAGCATATCACACTATCTAGTCTTTACAAATGGATCTAAAAACATAAACTAAACTATGTACCGAAGTTTACTTGACGAACTCTGTCTTCAAGCCGACTCGATCCAAACGTGATCCACCGAGCTTGACTCCAACGAGTGCTAGATATGAACTTTGATGCTCGGGCTCTTGAATCACCATGTGAGAAGCTCCAAAACACCTTTGTTGAAGCAAATCACCTACTAATATCTTGGTTAAATATCTGAAACTAAACATCACAAGATTATTAGTAAACATAACTACATGAGTTAATCATCATCAAAACTAGAGTGGAAGGCCTTTGGGCCAACAATCTCCCCCTTTTTGATGATGACAAAACTCATGGAGTTATATATGCATGGATTAAACTTAAGCTTCAAAGAATCTCCCCCTTAACTCATGCATAGCAATAAATAATAAATATATGCAATGTACACTAAACATGGATATGCATCAACATGCATAAAACACAGAAATGAACATGCTCTTGATACCAAACATGAAATAAATATGCTTTTGATACCAAACTTTTAAAATAAATTCCTTTTTCTTTTTAAAATAAACATGTTCTTAAGCTCTTGATACCAATAAAAATTTCAATAATAAAAAAACTTAAGCTCTTGATACCAACAATCAAGGCTAAAAAAAAAAAACTTAAGCTCTTGATACCAATCAAAGCCTCTTGATACCAATCAATAAAACAAAATTCTTAATACTAATTGGAAAGATAATCATGAAATAAACATGTATATAAACTCATGCATATAAACTCAAATACTTCTCCCCCGTTTTGTCAATCATCAACAAAGGGGTCAAAGAAAACAATATTCTCCCCTTTTTGTCTTTAAATAAAAAAAAATCAATGAGGGGTGAAATAAAAAACAAAACTTTCTTGATACCAATTGAAAGAAAAAATATATCAATTTAGTGCATCATGATATCAATAAAACAAAACATACCAATTGAAAGTACATAATTGAAAGTACACAATGTGGTACATAAAACAAATATAGATTTAAATACCAATTGATACCAATTGTAAGTAAATACCAATTAAATACCAATTGAAAGTAAATAAATCATTTTAAACAATTCAACCAAAAATTTTGATATCAATAAAACATACCAATTTTAAGTAAACTTATAGATAATCTTGATACCAATTTGTAAAGATTAGTACCAATTGAAAGTAATTTTTCATTAAAAGCATATGATACCAAAAAGAATCAATATCCTTTTTTTAAAATCATTTTTAACATAAAGTGTGGGAGTATAATACCAAAACCAATTGAAAGGTGAAATATAAATTTTTCTCCCCCTTTATGAAATACAAAATAAAATGATGCATAAGCTTATATCAAATACCAATTGAAACATAGTCAATTGAAATAAAATAGTCATTAAAAAAATCAAGCTTAGCATAATCAAAAATTTGTGCTCAAAGATATAGAGATATAGTAAGAAAAAATAAAACATATATATGAGTATACAAAAAAAATGTCAATAGTGATACCAATTGAAAGGATCTAATGATACCAATTGAAAACCAATAAGATTAAGTGTATAACTCATATTACTTTCCGCCCATTTCATGCACATGTTTTAAAAGGATTTTCAATAATAAGCATATAAGGCATGGTCGCCCAACCAACCGCCCTTAAATGGGTAGGGTTTTCAAAAATAGATTTAAAAATATAGTATGTTTGAAAAGCTCTACCATAATGAAGAATACGAACTAGTTTTAAGAAACATTTGAAAACTAGTACGAAATCCTTCAAGTAAGGAATAAAACAAAAATATATTTCATGAAAAAACATGAAATCACATGATCACTAAACACTCAATGGTCGATAAAGCATATCTAGTCTCATGAAAACAAAACATGAGTAAACATCTAATATGAGTGTACAAGTATAATGTGAAAGACATAGTAATGAAAATAGGCAATAGGGCTCAAGATGAAATTCCTTAAAAACATGAAAATCATCAAAACAATTTAATCTTCAAGGCATATGTATGTCTTGTACGAACTAAAGAATACATACATATCCAAACATAACGAGTCCACAAAAGTATATGCATGAAGGCAAGTGGCTCAAGGATATATATGTATAACAGTTAGTTTGGACAAAATAGACATATACATGAAGTTAAACATATAAACATGAAAAACATGTACAATATGGGAATACAAGTCAAATGCATGAATCATCAAAACTAGGCTATACTAGTACATCTAATGGGTACAAATGAGCGTTTAAGCACAAAGATATAATGATCTATTTGTGGTTCACTAGTTATACAAGTATATATCCAAGTCTTAATGAAAACAAACATTCAAACAATTAATCAAAACATGAAGCATAGAAGTCAAAACAAAATTCATAAACATATATATGATCATTATGTACATGCACATGCATTAGATTTAGGACATACACATTAGTTAAACTAAAGTGAGAACACTAAATATGGGTCCATATAAACATGGGTGTCTCAAATACTAATCATGCATGTCATAGGACTAATAAACATGGCATATGGCATAATGAACATTAAAAACAATGCATGCTATAAATGAATGATCTAAAAGCATGCAAACATAATGAGGAGTAAGAGATAGTTACCAAAACCATGAGGTCAACTCTCCATGATTCTAAAACAAGGTGGTCCTCCCACCAAACGCCCTTGAAAGTGATGCATCCAAAATGTCCTCATAAAGCTCGGAACGCATCCACTTCAAGGCACCATCACTCTCACGTCATGCGAGAGCCCACACCTACATCAAAAACAATAGGGGTGGCCTTTGGTACCCACACTCTTTTGGGTCAATGGGGGTTAGTTCCTTTCCTAACCCAAACAAACTTTGTTGCTAAATTTTCATCATGTATCTTATCATAGCAAAATTTAGCAAGGTGGCCCTTACGTCCACAATGTGAATAAGTGTACATATGAGCATACAATGTGTGATGTACATGAGCGTGCGAAGCATGTGTATGCCGTGTATGGTGTTTATAAGGAATTTGTTTCTTGCGAAACATGGATTTCAAACGTGTGTGGTTCAAAGCACAATGGCTCAAAGTGGAGCCCAAACAATCAACACTCTTCTTTAACAAACATATATCATTATCAATCCTAAAAGAAGAGGTGCATGCAATAGGTGAGCTAGGTGAAGCTACACTAGCATGGCAAACATGTGAATCAATATTATTTTTGAAAGAAACATTTTTATTAGACGTCAAATCCAATTCCTTTGAAATAGAAACAATTTTCATTTTAGAGAATCATTTTCTTTTAAACAAAATCAACTTTTGAAGACAAGTTTTCATTTTTCTTCAAAATAATTTCATAATCATTTTTATTTTTCAAAAATTCATTTTCTTTTAGGGCAAGATCTAGTTGGGATTTAAGTGAGTCACGTTCACTTGAAATCTCTTCCTTTTCTTGCAAAACAATCTCAAGTCTAGAAGATAAATCTTTTTTTCTTCTTTTAAACCAAGACTTTCCTTTTTCAAAAATTTGTATTTTGAAATCAAATTTTCACAATTTTTAGCAAGTTCATCATTCATGGCTTGTGCCTCTAAACACTCATTGCAATAGGAACTAGTACGAGCATCTAGTTGAGTGTCCGAGTGTACCTCAAGGGAGTCATTCCCTTGGACCATGAAGCAACGTTCATCGGACTCGTCTCTTCTAGATCTCCTCGTCTTATCGATAATCTTTGGTAGCTCAGGAGAAGTCAAAATGCTCCATATTGCAAAAGCCGAATCATAGTGAGAAAACACATGTAAATATTCTTTATGAAGAGATGCTCTAAGTTTCTTTAGAGCTAGTGCATTGGCCTCTATATGCTTGCTATCATTAGGGTAGGAATCCTTTGTAATGGCAAGGTAAACATGTAAGCCTAGGGCTTTTAAATGACAACTTATAAGAACCTTCCATATGTCAAGTCTAGAGATATCAAACTTGGGAGGAACATCCAAGACTGCAAACTATATGTGTGCAAGTGCAAATGCAAAAGATAGATTAGCTAACCAAGATCACACTCCTAGGTGGTAAACCAAATATCAGGAGCGTAGGCTCTGATACCAATTGAAAGTACACCTAGAGGGGGGTGAATAGGTGTACGGCTAATCTAATGAACTAAATGCGGAAATTAAAACTTAATTGCAATCAACACTTAATGCAACCAACGAGTGTAGCCGAATTCCCGGTGAAGGGCTCTGGACTAACTCCTCTTGATTCCTCTGAATAAGAGTTGAGGCGCTATATGAAGCTCTCGTGGTTAAGCACAAGTGAGGCACACACAAACAAGCCAAGCATATAA
Source organism: Agave tequilana (assembly GCA_038442645.1). Classification (NCBI taxonomy): domain Eukaryota; kingdom Viridiplantae; phylum Streptophyta; class Magnoliopsida; order Asparagales; family Asparagaceae; genus Agave; species Agave tequilana. The sequence continues at coordinate 68,147 of JAVJIF010007848.1, forward strand.
TGAATGTATGACAATATGAAAAATGCAAGGCACAATAATAATAGAGAGAGAGAGAGAGAGAGTAAGAGTCAATTGATTAAACGCAAACACACGAATATGTTTCGAGGTTCGAGCACACAGCTCTACGTCCCCGCCTTCGCACAGAAGGATTTCCAATCCACTTGTCCACACAAGACTCCCACACAAGGAACCTCCACTGAGGATTTGGGGTAAATACAATATGGAGTATACAACTCCTCTCTCAACCAAAACAATCTCTACACTTAGAGGCTAGACACAAAGCCACAACAAACACCACCTCACACAAGAGGGGTAGGTACTTAGCCAATACAAATAATCACCTCACACTTAAGGGATTCAACCACAAACTCTACCTCTCACTAAAGGGAGCCAACCACCTCTCCAAAACCAACCTCTACACAAGAGGGATAACACAAGTAAGGAGCGTTTACAACTTGATGGTATATCTCAAGCACAAACCAATTTTCGCACAAATAAAAGATCCTATAGATAGGATAGAATGATATAGCTCAAGTGTGAAAAACAAAGTGTTTTGAACAAAGAAAATCACTTGGGAAAATCTCAAAATAGATATAGAATTTTTAGACCAAAACAAATTCCCAAAAGACTATTTTCTTTGAAATAAAAACACTTTAAAAACAATTGAAGATCAAATCTTTGAAGCTCTAAAACTCTTTTTAAAACTTGTAAAAACACTAGAGAATGTAAGAATTTTTGTTCTTCAAAAACCTTAACCAAAACACCCCTCAAATGACGTATTTATAGCCCCTTTAAAAAACTAGCCGTTGGGGCAATTTTTCAGCCTAGACGGCTGTCGTTCGACCGGCCCGGTCGACCGCCAACGGTCAAAAATCCGACCGTTGGAGCCTCGGTCGACCAGCCCGATCGACCGTAGCCTGGAACAGAGAGCAGAGCTCTCTGCCTGTCGACCGACCCGGTCGACCGGGGCTTTCCAGAGAGCAGAAGCTCTCTGGCAGTCAACCGACCCGGTCGTCCGGCCCTCCAACCAGAGCTGGCGTGCACGGCTGTGCACGTCGGTCGACCGACTCGGTCGACCGACTCGGTCGACTGACTCCTAGCTCGGTCGACCGATCCGGTTGACCGGCAGAAGCCAGAATAGGACTAATAAGGGATTGAAAACTTGGTTTTTATTTGTCAAATAAATCCCATAAAATTTCTAAAAATCCACAAAAATAAGTTCAGTATAATACATTGGTATACAAACATGTGTGAAAATTTTCACTACAAATTTCAAACTTTTTGAATCATTTTTGTGACTTACAAATTTTACCGAAAACCAATATCCGTATTTTCTAAAACTTAGATTTTTCAAAACTCATCCAAATACAAAAACATGATATTTGAAACAACTTGAAGCATGTAGTATATGGATATACTCCAATATACATATAAAGATATATATCAATGTTTTTGATATTAAATCCGAAAATATGTTTTGTTAAAACACAAAACTCCAAACACATGAATAGGCATATCAAAATAAGTTTGTCTAAGATATGAAGCATACATGTATATAGAACAAATCTAATATACATTAAAATAATGTAAACATGTTTTGATTCTATCTATTCATGAAAACCAAGATCGGTTAAACCAAAAACCGAAAAGCAATAAACATGAAAATTTAAACAAGTGTGTGTATTGTGACTTGAGCATATCACACTATCTAGTGTTTACAAATGGATCTAAAAACATAAACTAAATTATGTACTGAAGTCTACTTGACGAACTCCGTCTTCAAGCCGACTCGATCCAAACGTGATCCACCGAGCTTGACTCAACGAGTGCTAGATATGAACTTTGACGCTCGGGCTCTTGAATCACCATGTGAGAAGCTCCAAAACACACTTTGTGTTGAAGCTAATCATCTACTAATATCTTGGTAAAATATCTGAAACTAAACATCACAAGATTATTAGTAAACATAACTACATCAGTTAATCATCATCAAAACTAGAGTGGAAGGCCTCTGGGCCAACAAGATGTCCCTAGGGCCAACGTCTATCAATTTTTAATTAAGTCTTGGAATAGTATGAGTGCACTTGGAGATGATTTTTGGGCTAAGACAGGGTAATGAAATTCTCACCTTATATTGTTTATTCGGGATTTTTCCCTTAATTTCAACTGTGCAAGTGTACAGTTTATTCACAACAAGGTAACACTTAATGTGATTAATCACTCTAAAATATTGGTCCTATTCTATATGAATGCACACGTACATTTTCTCTAGCACTCTTCAACAGAAATTAAAATGAATTGAACTAGACACGTGCCCTAAATGTAAGAGTCTAATCCAAATTTCAATTAGGCAACAAGTGGATTTCTGTTGAATTTATTACACATGTATATGGTGAAGCATTCGAGGGAACTAAAAAATTTTGAGAAAGCAATTTGAGCGGCTTTCGGCAACCCTGCAGAAGAGTTTATTAGTGCTTCGATCGAAGAAACTCGCTTTTACATGACTTTTCTGAGAGCAAATGAATCCTCGTGCAACGTCTTTGGCCACCACTTTCGCTTCCCGTGATAGTGAGCTCCTTGGTACTTCTCCTACACACAAGAACAAAGAAAAATCTTTAGCGTTGAACAATAAAGCCGTCCCTCCCCGGCAGCGGCGCCAAAATTTAATCGGCAAAAAGCATGCACAAATATAAGTAAAGGAGTGTGGGTCGATGTTACTGCTTTTGTGATTCTTTCGTAGTAGCAAAGTGGCTCTACGGGTCGTATCCACAAGGAGAGAGAGCGATGAAAACTTGATGCGGCTTCTTTGTTCAAGAAAAGAAAAGGTTCTTTGTTTCAAATAAAGAATTTGAAAATGAAAACAAGTATTGTTTCAAGAATAGTTTGAATTTGTAATGGTAAAAACACATGGCTAACTTTCTACTAAGTTCTCCCACTAATCTCTAACTTCTTGAAGATGTAGCCTCATGATGGATCATAGGCAAGCATAACCCTTATGCACAGGAACTATTCACGTGAAAATCGAGTGAAAGTTTTTCCTTTAACTTAGCTTTACACGACAAAAACTTGTACATTACCTTATCAAGATCAATAGAAGGCGAGAATAAGGGAAGACATAAGTGCACTAATGGTATCAGCAAAGTTAAAAGGAAAATCTTTAGCTTACAAAAACAAGTAAAGTATACAATCCATAGATCATCAAAAACTCATTAAGCATGAAATATAAGAAAGCGAATACTTGTATGTAAGTTAGAGTAAAAACCCTCGTCTTAAGATGTCATAGCTCTCATTTGCACAAGGCTTGTTTGATACTATTGACTCATTTCGGTTATCAATCAAGTTGTTAAAGATTAGTGGGCTAGTAGTTTAGTTGCCATACAATGAAAGAGTTAGTTAGACATGGTAGTAAAGGAAACAACAAGAGAGAAGAGGTAAAGAGAAAAGGAGGTAAACTAAAACTAAGAGATGGAAGCAAATGAAAACAACAAGTAAATGAAAAGGAAAAAGAGAAGTAGTTACTTGTATAAGCTTGTCACCTTCAAATACAACTTTTACACACTCTCTTTCTTTCACTCTAATGGCTAAACTAATTAGAAAAAGAAACAAACATAAAGCAACTACAATCCTAAAAAAAGATGACAATAACTTGCTAAAACTCTGGATATCTCCATCTTCACAGCCCTAGGGGTTTTTATAGGCACCAGGGAAAGGGGGGAAGGGGACAACCCCTAGCCCAAAGCACAGACGCGGCCCGTATTGTTGTGGAAATGCTGCCCAGGCCATGTTTTCACGGTTGTACCTAGGCGGCGCGTGCAGCGCTGCCTGTTGCGTGCTGTCCCTTTGGTCCCCTGTCAGTTGTTCTGTCTGGATGATTGATTTGATGCCATGAGCTGACAAAATCTCCTCCCTAAGGTCAATGGCTACTTGGTAGGCCTTTAATCACCCATTAAATGGTGATTCGGGGTCTTCTTCATTGCACACTATGAGCCTAGGATCAAGCAACCAAAGGTTTATTAGAAGAATTTAATACAAAATAAATATGCAGATGTGATAAAAATTATGCAATGTTAGAGACTCAGCTTCCTACTGAGAGCATCAGGAACTACATTCACCTTCCCGAGGTGGTATTACAGATCTAGATCATAGTCCACCATGAGCTCTAGCCATCTCCTCTGGCACATGTTGAGCTCCTTCTGGGTAAATATATACCTGAGACTCTTAGGGTTTGTGAATATCTCCACGAAGATAGTGTCTTAACACCTTAAGGGCGAAGATGACCGCCGCCAGTTCCAGATCATGAGTTGGGTTATTCCTCTCATGGGGCTTCAGTTGTCTTGAGGCAAATGATATCACTCTACCTCGTTGCATCAACACACAGCCCAGGCCACACCCAGAAGCATCGTTATGTATCACTATCCCCCAGATACATCTTGAATTGCTAGAACTGGTGTTGCCATCAATCGATCCTTCAGTTTCTCGAATACTAACTGGCATTCCTCATTCCACCACTACTTCACTTCTTTTTTAGTGTGCTTGGTTAGAAGCTCGGTGACCCTGGAGAAATTTTGGACAAACCGACGATATTAGCCAGCAATCCAAAAAAACTTCTAACTTCTTTGATAGACTTAGAGATTGGCCAATCTCTAACAGCTTCTACTCTGGCTGAATCCACCGAGATGCCATCCCCAGATATGATATGCCTGAGAAATGAGAATGGTCTAGCCAAAAAGGTCATTTTACTAAGCTTTGCATATAACTTCTCTTGTCTTAAAGTTTACAGGATAATCCTCAAGTGCTCAGCGTGCTCCTCTTTGGTCTTGAAATAGATCAGGATATCATCAATGAAGACCACAACAAATTGATCTATGTAATGAGCAAAGACACGATTCATCAAGTCCATGAATACCGCGGGCATATTGGTGACTCCTAACGGCATAACAAGGAACTCGAAATGTCCATGTCGCATCCGAAAAGCAGTCTTAGATACATCCTCAGCTTTCACCTGCAGTTGGTGATAACCAGAATGGAAATCTAGCTTGGAGAACACTGTGGCTCCCCTAGTTGATCGAAGAGATCGTCAATCCGGGATAAGAGATACTTATTCTTGACTGTAATGTGGTTCAGATCCCGATAATCAATGCATAGTCGCTGGCTATCATCCTTCTTCTTGACTAAAAGGACCGGAGCGCCCCAGGGTGAAGCACTCAGTCGGATTAACCCCTTATCAAGAAATTCTTTAATCTGCTTCTTTAGTTTCACTAGTTCTACTGAATCCATGCGGTACAGTGAAAATAGGGGTTGTTTCAAGCAAGTCTTCGATACTAAATTTAATCTCTCGAACAGGGGTAGTCCAGGGAGATCCTCAGTAAGATGTCAATAATTCACATACCACCTTAGGCATATTAACTCGCTCCTTAGAGTTCAAGGACTCTACAACCCCCTTTAATTGCCTCTTCTTGAATTGGGCTTGCTTTAGAGTTACATCCCCAGCTGGAATTCAAACTCTGGATGACTAGGAACCCGAAAAGTAACTTTCTTCTTCCTACAATCATTGAGTCTTCTTCCTTGATTTTCCTATGGTCTCATTGACTATAGGAAGTGCCCAACAAGTCCATGCCCAAGACAACGTCAAACCCAAAGTCCTTTATGACTATCAGGTCAGCTAGAAACTTTTAACCACAGATCACTATAGGGGACTAGGTGAACTCGAGAGGAAGAGAAAAAATTTCTGTTTCGAGCCATGAGTGTCTAGAACAGATAGGGAATAGTTTAGAAAAGAATCTAAGGCACGAGTTCAGGCTAACGATATGTATCCAGACAATTATAGATGCTTTTTCTTATATATGAATCTGATTGTCATTATATGATGTGGAATTAAAATAAAGCTGGCTCTGATACCAACAAAGTCATGTCACGCCCCGCTTCTCAAAATACAGAGTATGAGTATGTGACGATGGAGAGGGAAGTCCTTCCATGAATATCTCACGCTGTAATAAATGAGCCAAATTCTCATACACATATACAAATGACAACTAGGAGTTTCATTTTCACATAAAAGACATATATCTATAATAGTCTTTGTCTGAATACAAGATTGGAAACATAACAAAGCAAGAATAAAAGAAGATATAATTTTGGCATCGAGATATCATAACAAGACAAAATGTCAGAATATATGAGACAAGAAATGTAGGACTGACACTTGGTAATCTTCTTGAGTTCCATTGATCAGTGGCTCGTCAGTCCCCTAAAGCTCTTATGCTGAAAAATCAAGGTCCGTCAGAAGTGGACCAGTAAGTGCACACACGAAAAGAGGAAACAATAATATGGAAATGTGAAAGTAAAGGGCAATATAAGTAGAGCACTGGAATGAATGAATAATAAATCTAACGATAATATAAACTGACAGGTAAGATACCAGCGAGAGTAATAGAACACTAGATCGTGTGAAATAATGTCATGTATGTATATTATGACATGTATATAATGAGCAAGAAGCGCCATGGCTGAGTAATGTCGCATATCATAATCATCAGGTCGCAAGAACACAAGATGATAAGTTAAGAACGATATGGCAAGTCCAGGAACATCATGTAGTCAAGATTATCCAAGTCACAAATGATAATTCTAACTCTAATATGTTTTACTATCCTAACTAATGCAACCATCCTATGGCCCATCCCACAGGATAATTACATATCAAACAAGTGATGAGTGGATCCTGATAGCAGGGAGAAACAGTTAACTGTACTAAGGTATCATGTAACATGTAATAACAGGAATGCACATAAAAAATAAGATCACGTGAGGCATCCAAACCCACAAGGGTTGCCCTTTAAGGAACACCTCCCTGGATTTTCCCTGCTACAGTCTCATCCAGTAACCCAGGTATCGTTAATTTTATTCATCAATGTAAATACAAGATAATGTGTGACTCAACGTGACGGGATTAGGGATCAGTATCAAAAATATCAGTGTCAAATAGTAATTACAATACATACAAAAATTTTGAGAAAATAGAACACAGTGACAACATCGAGTAACAAATTCATAATAGTATAAGTGATGACAGTGTATTAGGATGTAGACATAATCATAAAATCATAATCATGATATAGGGTCACATTAACTTAATTGTACAATATTTACTAACTTACAATTGTACTTAAATAGTCATTTACGTTACAAACATCCTATGCATGCATGTCTTACGATACAAATTATCATGAAAAGATATAGAAATTGAGATTTTCAAAGAAATTTTAAACTAACAAAAGAACACAAAGGAGAGAGAATATGTGTACTTGCTGATGTCGTTGGAATCTAACTCCCATAACTACGACCAGCTCTGGGTAAAATTCACGACCTAAATTGTGAATTAATTAGAGACTTGATATGTTATTTATTCATTGATAAGTTGAATGAGAATGTAATTTTTACTAATTATAATAATTTTTGTTGGTTAATATTTTCAAATAATACAATTTCTGAATTTTAGCAACCATATAAAAATATAATTTCATGATAAAATACATTCATAAACTAATAAATTAATGTATAATACTTATATTTTACTGAATTATTAATTTTATATTTTTTGTGATATTTAGAAATTTATTGGTAATTTTTAAATAAATGATCATTAAATAATAATTATGAAGAATATTTATTTTTATGTTATTCTAAGTAATATTACAGTCAAAATAATTTTACAGAGTCCCAAATTTAGTTTTTGATTTTCTATGAATTTTCTGAAATTTTCTGAATTATTATAAGCCTAAAAATCAATAAAAAGCTTAACGGTCTATTTGCTAAAGTAACGGGTCTGCTGTAGTAATGGGTTTTGGTCTAGGTTTGCTACAGTAAAATGCTACAATAATTATTCTACATATTTTTATTTTATTTATTCCTTTCCTTTTTCTTTTCCTATCTCTTTTTCTTTCTGTTTTTCTTTTTCTTTTTCTTTCTTTTTTTCTTTTTTCTTTTTCTTTTTTTTATAAATTGGGGCCGGGTTTGGGTTTGTAAAACAGAACCGGAACTCGGGCCTATTAAACACAAACCTGGACTAGGCCTGTGCTGAGCACAGACCCAGTCGGGTCTGGTTCGACCAGGCCAGGCTGGGCCTGGCCTGCCTCGACCAAGCAAGGGCCTGGCTCGGCCGAATACACTGTGTTGTGCATATTGCACATCACAATGCAACTCCATCTCTTTTTTCCCTCTAAATAAAATGGATAAAATTTTAAAACAATTATGATAAATACAAGGCACATCTTAGGTATTTTATAAAATTTTATTGTGATTTTAGCATAAGTTTTTCAAGGTGAAATTACAGCTAACATGTAATGCTACTACGTGTTTGATGAAATGCCACAACGAACTAAATTCTACGAAAATGCAAAATAAAATACCTAAAATACTTTCTTTCTGTCTAAATCTTCTTTCCCTTGTCCAGCACTTTAGAATCTTACTAAGTTTTGAAGAGAAAGAGAGAGTGTAGTAAAAAGGGGAGAGAAGTTTGGATGTTGCAAATGACTTGAGATGGTGAGATACTCCCTTTATAGGCACCATACAGACCCATAAGCCACCACTGAGAGTTAAGCTACGTGAAAGAAGTAGTGGGTTCAGTTTAGGTGAGTAGGAATGAGGGGGACAAAGTGTGGGAGAAGTTAGAGAGAGTGGGGAAAGTTAGAGAAGATGGGGGAGTTAAAGGGAGGTTTAAATAATTGGGCTTGGGCCTCTAGACCACACGCCAATGTGGCATAATGGTGGGAGCTTGCGGGTTTGAATGAGGAGGTCAGGGGATTGAAACTTGGAAGAATTATTATAGGGGTTTAGCTTTTTTATTTTTTATTTTTATTTATTTTTTATTTTTTCTTTTTCTTAACTCAATTAAATTCCTATTTAATTCGAAAAAATTCTTAAAAATTCTTAAAAATAGAAAATATTATTTTAAACATTACTGAGATATCAGATTCATGAAATTCATCCACAATTGTAAATTAAAAATCTGAAAGTCAAATAACGACATAGATGGGTCACGAATTTTAGGAATCTTCAAACAATTTAGAAAATTTTTGAAAAAATCAAGAAAAATCTGAAATATTAGAAAATTTTATTAGAGTTAAAGTAGACTTAGTTTAAACCACCAGAATAGGTATTTATATCATACCAACTACCAGTAGAAAATACTGATGACTGGAGCCGAGAGCTAAGGATGACAATTGAAATTAGGAGATATTAGAAGTCATGAAATGGATTTTTGAAGGACTAAGATATTCTTGTACTTACAGCTGGAATTCTCATATCCAGAAATAGATTAGTATTAATCTGAGTCTACTTGTACTGTTGGTGAGAGTCGACTTTTGATATAGGTGGTTACCCATATTTAGTAGCTATAATACAAATGAAACCCTATCACGCCACGGTTCCAAAGATATACAATAGCGAGGACGTGACTAGAGTCAGCAACGCATATACACTTGAAAAGTAGCCTGCGTATATGTGCTAAGCCTCAGTATAGGGAATAAAAACAATATACACAAATATTCTAGCATTAAATCAATATAAGAATACTGGCAAAAGGGGTCAGTGATAATGATAGATATGAAAGCACGGATAAATAAAGATATAAGGATAGAATAATAAAGATACCTAATATTATTACAGATGATGAGTCTCCTATTTATATTCTGTGAAATATAAGGTGCTACGATATATCAGATCTCCAACCTTGGCATGCAAATGTAGGGTCATCAGAAAAGAGACCTAGTGAGTGGTAAGTAAAGAAAGGAGTAATAATATACTATAATAGCATTACAGTCACGATATCAAATAATACATGATTGAATGATAGTGATACATTATAGTTATACTAACGATCGGTATATATATTATGTCTGCTTCAAAACATTATCAATGCCTAGCATGCTACAACGGTGTTAGTTTTACCCTATTATCCAATTATATAACATTAATATCACTTAAAATTATCGGGAAGAGTCTTATATATAACCAACCTTATATTATTATGTTCTTATAATTGGTAGGAGTTATGCCATTTCTATGATATGATCAATATGAGTAATAAGATAGATATATTTAGTTATATATTAACAAAATTAAGTTGTTTATAAACATGTATTAAGTCTTAATTTTAGTATATTTAATTTTTAAACTAATAGTAACAGCTGCATGATGGTATTGTGATAAAAATAGTTATACATGAATACATGAATAGAGAATATATAGAATACAGAGTGTATGTGTACATGAATAGTGTGTTTCAAAATGAAGTGCACAATATACATGTGACAAGATGGTAGATAAGATATCAGAAAGTGTGACAAGTATCAATGAACAATAATAATATACATGTATCGAGCAAGTCATTTTATTTATACAATAATAACAATCAGTACCGACCTATTATTTTAATCAATCATTATAGTATCACATGCCACTAGCAGTTCATACCAGAGCCAGTACTCCAGCCAAATCCATCCGAGCATAGCATACATGTACCATTATCTGAACGAGAGAGTGACCAAATAATAAGCGTTCTTGTCATCATCATTATTTAAATTGTTCTTATTATTTTAATTGAAAACACAATGGCCAAGGAGCTTTAATCGGGTGGGTGTATCCTGTGTATATCCGAGATCACAGTTTTAAATATTTTCCTGGCTGCTGAGACCAGGGCCAGCCTGCTAATGTGAAACGGGAAACGAGAAACGGGAAGGTAGCCAGCACTACTATGTCCCCTGCAGTGGGACTAATATAGATTCATGACATCCATCCGACAAGACCTAGTCAATCGTTAAGTCACCCCCAACCTATGTTACTTTTATCATAAATAACTTATACAATGAATCGGTAACAATAATAGTGCATGTAACATGTAATGGGATGATATGACATGTACATGCATGTAACATGTAACAGGATAACATCACATGTATAGGATAGCAGGAGGCATGCGATCTATAAGATGTGGGACCCTAGAGGTGGGCCCCACGGATTCATATTCTGGATAACAAGATAATATGATAACATGAGGCACAATATTTTGTGTAGCACTTAGCTTCGCAGATCTTAGACAAAATGTCAGTATGTCCCAGTAATAAGAAATAAGAAATATAGAAATAAGAAATAAGAAACAAGAAACAATGATATACTATTTTAAATAGTCATGTAACAAATACAGAAATAGTCATATTCTAATAATCCATGTAACATGTGTAGTGATCCATGCAACAGGAATACAAAAACAATCAAACATATGTATACAGGTGCATCTATGTAACAGTGATATAAGAACATGAAACAATTATGTACAGAGTAGTTGTGTAATAGTATCCAGTGTAATAGCATGTTTGTGCCTCAGTCATATATGAACATGAAATAATAGTGTCCAGTGTAACATTATCTATGTAATGGTGCTACAAAAACATGATATGGCAGTGTCTTGTATGATAGTATATCCGTGTCCAGTGTTACAAGTACATGAAATAACAGTGTGCATGTCACGCCCCGCTTCCCAAAAAACGCTGGAGCGGAGACGCGACACGAGTCGGCGACACATATACGCAAGGAAAATCCCTCACGCATACGCGCTAAGCCTTAAGTAACCTGAAACAAGCTATAATAAATCCCAACTGTAATGAATACTGAATACTGCAATACCACATATAAGCAACCACGCATGATATCATATGAATCAAGACTGGAATAACAGCTGAACTGATATAACAAGAAACAGGAAATGATACGAAGGCTAGAAAGATAAAAGTACTAGAATAGAATAGGGAGAAGCTCCAGCTATTCGCGAAGCAAACAGCCTCAACGAACACCTGCACATTAGAAACAAACCGTCCAATATCTAGACGTGCAAATCCAGGGTCGTCAGAACGCGACCATGGTGAGTGTGTGTGTAAAGGGGAAATAGCTCGTGCATAAGAACATGTGCATAAATAATAATAAGAGCAACTGCAAATATAGCACAACTGAATAACAGATAAACAACTGCAGATATAAGATAATTAAATATCATGACATGATAAACATCTGGCATATCTGATATCAATATCAACAAAGATAAATGACAACTATCTCATCTGTAAACTAACAACTGATATCAAAGTCATCTATCACAAATGTAAACTAATAACTGATGCCTGAATGTGTGACCTAGCATATGTCACTAGTCTGATTGGTTATTATTAACCTAACTAATGTAGTACTTAGCTGTGTCCCATACCACAGCCGTTTTCCCACATATCAAACAATGTTATCGTTGTTGTAACTGCCTGCCAATGTAGTGCATATGTTTTGAAAGAGTACCGTGCATGCCCGGTACCATGGTCTAACACACCTGGCACTGAACCAGGACAAACCGCTAGGCTCTGACAACTGAAGACCACAGCCCCACACGAAAAGACAACTAGTGTGGCGCCGTAATCCGGGCATAACCCTGACAACTGACAACTGAATGGGTAGCCAGTACTACCCTGGTTCCCCATGGTTGGAACCCACAACTCGGTACCATAAGAATCCTCCCAAAATACACGACATGCATCATCAGGCAATTACCCCTTTTCCCCGGGTTATGGTGTCTTTTATTAATAAGCAATAATTGTTATTTAATATGTAGTAGTAACCAATATCTCCAATAACTGTTGATGACAACACTAGCTGATAATCTGACAACTGGTAACTGATAACTGATATCTGACAACTGTGATATCTGACAACTGAGTAGCTGACAACTAATATCTGACATCTGAAATAAGATATTGGAGATATAGCCACTAACACAAAGGTAATACAGACAACTAGTCTCACTGACAACTATAACTGACAACTATAACTAGTAACTGATCTCTGCCATCTCATATCAACAATGAAATACATGATCACTGATCCCTACCACAATGTATCACTGACAACTCATATAAACTCTGAACATGAACATCTTATAATCACCAACAAGTATCTCACTATTATGTAACAACTGATAATTAGTATCTGATGACTCAGAAGTACAAGATCAATAATATCAACTACATCACTATCCCAATTACTCAATCTCTACTAACTGAAGTAATCCAGTCTCTAACATCTTAACGAGTCCACGCCAATACTCAAATGAATCATAAGATATATCCTCGAGTACAATATGTCAACACGCACCACAATCATATCTATATAGGGAACATCCTCTAAGAACATCGTAACAAGTCAACAACAATATCTGAATGAATCATCACCAATAAAAGGATATCAAGTCAACACATACTGAATCATATTTAATTAGTCAACATCCTCAACAACATGTAATCTAGGATATCTACATCTTGGTACCCAACATTAATAACATGTCATCCAACAGATCCCAATTACCAACAATGTCAATCTAATCTCAATATCAGTCAGGCTCCAATAAAAGGAATATAGATTCTGGATAACTTCTAACTTAAGATCAATCTAAAGCACAACTCAACTAATCCAGTCATATCTGATATGTCCTCAAATGCTCAACTAAATAAGTCATGTCTAATCATTGAACATCATTTAATGTAAATAACATAAGTCTGGATCAATCCCGAGTCATTACAACCAACTCATGATTCCAATAGTTCCAATCAATCGAGTAACAATACACATCACGTAATCCGACATACATCAACAATATCCAGTACTAGTCCTCTCACTCAAATATGCAACTCTGATTCATAAGTATTCACAATCACCACTTCTATTAATGATCAGTCATAATATTCCAAACACTCGGTATCACAACATATCATAGGCATGCATCTAAGTTCCAACATGATAAGTCAAGTCATTCCATCATATATCCATCCCTCAATATCATATACATTCATCTATAACCAACACACAACTCATGGGTGAAGTCTACATCCAATAAAGGAACTACACATAGCTGACAGGCCAACTGTAGTCGACTAGGGTCATCTATAAGTCGACTAAAGAAGCGTAGTCGACTATAAGAAGTGACAAGTCGACTGGGGGTGATGATTAGTCAACTGGAGGGTAAAGTATAGTCGACTAATAAGTCTATTAGTCGACTACAAAACATGATAAGTCGACCAGCAGAGTGATACAGAGAGCTACACACTTCCAGGTCAGTCTATAAGTCGACTAGGGCTATAGGGTAAGTCGACTACACACACTGTTAGTCGACTACTAATAATGTCAAGTCGACTAACAGTGGAGAAACAGAGAACCCAACAATTCCTGGGAGCTATACTAGTCGACTAGGGAGAAATATTAGTCGACTAGCAGAGTGATTAGTCGACTAATCTCAGGTATTAGTCGACTAATACCTCTGCCAGGACAGAAATCAGAGGCACATCAACGCCTGATCTCTCACACAATAAAACACATATATATACCTCCTCTCTGTCACCCAATAAAGTACACAAGTTCTACAACCACTCTATATACACATTAAAATACAACTTTAAAGAAATGCATATAAAAATGAGAGAAAAACTAGAAAGAGGGAGATAAACACTCACATTGGGGAATCTGCTCGTTACCGGGCGAGTCGCCGTTACGGTCGCCGTGGCGCCGCTCTTCGCTGTTGGACTGCATAGGACGGTAGCCAGGGTCCTGGGGAAGACCTGGCTGCAATCTGGAGGTCTCGCGTTCGCCGGAAGGGCCTGGAATCGCCGCTCGCTCGCTGCCTGTGCTGCTGGTCTGGGTGGTTGCTGCTGTGCGCGTCGCCGGGCGAGTCGCTGCCGCGGTCGTTGTGGTGTCGTTCCTCGCCATCGGACTGCTCGGGAGGGTGGCCAAGGCACTGGGGAAGGTCACCGTGTCAGTCTCCGATGACGGGCTGGCGTGGATCGGGAGAACTCGCTGCTCGCTCGCCGACGTCGATCAACGGCATCGCGCGGAGAGCCCGAAAATGGTTCGGAGTAAGGATTTGCGGCACACAAAGAAACACATATGAATTAATACACTTACATAATTAATCAAAACACCTATTTGCATTAAACATTGTATAATATAAAATAAAGAGAGGTGAATAAAGGAGACTCACCCAACAAGGCACGGCAAGGGGGCAAGGTGAAAGCTCTGTTGTTGTTTATCCTATACTTCTAAAAAGGATAAACCAGAAAATGCAACAAAAACTCACCACCAAAGTGCTCCCACTGTGTGATGAAGGGCATGGGGGTGGATCTTGCTGGGTTGCCCGGTCAATGGAAGGGCTGTTGGTTCGCAAGGGGAGGAGGCAGACCAGGTTGCTCCTGCTGCCGCCAACAGGAGAGGAGGAGGCGGCCTGGGCTCCAGCGAGGTGAAGATCTGGCCATAGAGAGGTGCTGCTGGTGGGAGCCTGAAGGGTGTACGGCTGCTCTGGTGGATGTGCAAGGGGCTGGATCTGCGCACCCGGGCTGTGCTGGTTGGGTGCTCGGCCAGGGAAGGAGGCAGCGGCTGGAGCTGCTGGTGCTGCCGCTATCTCCTGCCCTTGCTGCTGTTGTGGCTGGCCAGATGGAGATGGGGAGTACGGGAAGAGGGTCTCGCTGGTGGTGTTGCCGGCCATTGGATGGAGAGGAGGAGAGGGGAGTGCGGCAAAAGCTGGAGATGGGCCGGTCATGGTGGAGGCTGTGGATGGGGAAGGAGGTGCGGCAGCAGTATAGGGAATAGGTTGGGATTTTGAGGAGATTATGGGGGATTAGTTTAGATTAGGTTAAGGATTATAAATTATATATCGTGGGTTTTGATAGTGGGTATTGGGTAGTGGGTAGGATCCAAATAGGTATGGGTAGTGATTAGGTAATGGGTATGGATAGAGAGCTATAGGGTAAAGGGTTTGAGGAATTGAAAATGGATAATGAGAATAAATATTGGGAAGGGGATCATGGAATAATAAGGAATAGAAAAGATAATAATAATATTAAAAGAATATCTACTATCCATAATATTAATCAACATTCGTAATAGCAACAAATAATCATAATAAAATATTGATAATAGAAATAACTATTATAATATTAACAACTAATGAAATGAAATAATAATAATAATTTAGCAAAAGAAATGTCAATGATAAATAACGGTAAACATAATACCAAATTACCATTTACTATCTTAAAAATAAATTCCCATATTTAATAATAGAAATAATCACAAGGAAGAAAATAATAAATCGAGTTGATGAAATAAAAATAATCAGTACTTCGAAATAAATACTTTAGAAAAATGAGAATACTGTATTACTAGCTAGGGATCTTACACTCTACCCACCTTATTAAAAATTTTGTCCCCGAAATTCAAATAGGGCAGGGAATGGTAAAAGAGTCCCAAGATATCAAGAAGAAGACAAACAAACACCACGTCGCTTCTCGGTACATCATAAATCCACCATGCTTCCGATGCGCACTCTGATACATGCTACCGGCTTCAGCAAGGAGTAACCAATCTCAAGAGACAAGGTCAAGGAATAGAATCGGGAAGGATGGCAAGAAACAAGATGAAGATACAGATCACTCAAAAATAGAGTAGAAATCAAGGATACCAAAAGATCAAAGATGAGGATCTTTAAAGGAAGGATGGCCAATTCCAAATGGACTGAATATCATAATGGATAGTATATGTATATTGCAGTATAACAACAGCTTATTTTCAAGTTACCGGTAAGAGCTAGGTCTCTCTTGCGAAACAAAAGTCAAAATTTCACATCGCAAGTCAAAAACCTAGGCTCTGATACCAAGAAAACCCTGTCATGCCCCGCTTCCCAAAAAAACGCTGGAGCGGAGACGCGACACGAGTCGGCGACGCATATACGCAAGGAAAATCCCTCACGCTTACGCGCTAAGCCTTAAGTAACCTGAAACAAGCTATAATAAATCCCAACTGTAATGAATACTGAATACTACAATACTACATATAAGCAACCACGCATGATATCATATGAATCAAGACTGGAATAACAGCTGAACTGATATAACAAGAAACAGGAAATGATACGAAGGCTAGAAAGATAAAAGTACCAGAGTAGAATGGGGAGAAGCTCCAGCTATTCGCGAAGCGAACAGCCTCAACGAACACCTGCACATTAGAAACAAACCGTCCAATATCTGGACATGCAAATCCAGGGTCGTCAGAGCGCGACCATGGTGAGTGTGTGTGTAAAGAGGAAATAGCTCGTGCATAAGAACATGTGCATAAATAACAATAAGAGCAACTGCAAATTTAGCACAACTGAATAACAGATAAACAACTGCAGATATAAGATAATTAAATATCATGACATGATAAACATCTGGCAAATCTGATATCAATATCAACAAAGATAAATGACAACTATCTCATCTGTAAACTAACAACTGATATCAAAGTCATCTATCACAAATGTAAACTAATAACTGATGCCTGAATGTGTGACCTAGCATATGTCACTTGTCTGATTGGTTATTATTAACCTAACTAATGTAATACTTAGCTGTGTCCCATACCACAGCCGTTTTCCAACATATCAAACAATGTTATCGTTGTTGCAACTGCCTGCCAATGTAGTGCATGTGTTTTGGAAGAGTACCGTGCATGCTCGGTACCACGGTCTAACACCCCGGCACTGAACCAGGACAAGCCGCTAGGCTCTGACAACTGAAGACCACAGCCCCACACGAAAAGACAACTAGTGTGGCGCCGTAATCCGGGCATAGCCCTGACAACTGACAACTGAATGGGTAGCCAGTACTACCTTGGTTCCCCATGGTTGGAACCCACAACTCGGTACCATAAGAATCCTCCCAAAATACACGACATGCATCATCAGGCAATTACCCCTCTTCCCCGGGTTATGGTGTCTTTTATTAATAAGCAATCAATGTTATTTATATGTAGTAGTAACCAATATCTCCAATAACTGCTGATGTCAACACTAGCTGATAATCTGACAACTGGTAACTGATAACTGATATCTGACAACTGTGATATCTGACAACTGAGTAGCTGACAACTAATATCTAACATCTGAAATAAGATATTGGAGATATATCCACTATCACAAAGGTAATACAGACAACTAGTCTCACTGACAACTATAACTAGTAACTGATCTCTGCCATCTCATATCAACAATGAAATACATGATCACTGATCCCTACCACAATGTATCACTGACAACTCATATAAACTCTGAACATGAACATCTTATAATCACCAAAAGTATCTCACTATTATGTAACAACTAATAATTAGTATCTGATGACTCTGAAGTACAAGATCAATAATATCAACTACATCACTATCCCAATTACTCAATCTCTACTAACTGAAGTAATCCAGTCTCTAACATCTTAACGAGTCCACGCCAATACTCAAATGAATCATAAGATATATCCTCGAGTACAATATGTCAACACGCACCACAATCATATCTATATACGGAACATCCTCTAAGAACATCGTAACAAGTCAACAACAATATCTGAATGAATCATCACCAATAAAAGGATATCAAGTCAACACATACTGAATCATATTTAATTAGTCAACATCCTCAACAACATGTAATCTAGGATATCTACATCTTGGTACCCAACATTAATAACATGTCATCCAACAGATCCCAATTACCAACAATGTCAATCTCATCTCAATATCAGTCAGGCTCCAATAAAAAGAATATAGATTCTGTAACTTCTAACTCAAGATCAATCTAAAGCACAACTCAACTAATCCAGTCATATCTGATATGTCCTCAAATGCTCAACTAAATAAGTCATGTCTAATCATTGAACATCATTCAATGTAAATAACATAAGTCTAGATCAATCCCGAGTCATTACAACCAACTCATGATTCCAATAGTTCCAATCAATCGAGTATCAATACACATCACGTAATCTGACATACATCAACAATATCCAGTACTAGTCCTCTCACTCAAATATGCAACTCTGATTCATAAGTATTCACAATCACCACTTCTATTAATGATCAGTCATAATATTCCAAACACTCGGTATCACAACATATCATAGGCATGCATCTATGTTCCAACATGATAAGTCAAGTCATTCCATCATATATCCATCCCTCGATATCATATACATTCATCTATAACCAACACACAACTCATGGGTGAAGTATACATCCAATAAAGGAACTACACATAGCTGACAGGCCAACTGTAGTCGACTAGGGTCATCTATAAGTCGACTAAAGAAGCGTAGTCGACTATAAGAAGAGACAAGTCGACTGGGGGTGATGATTAGTCAACTGGAGGGTAAAGTTAGTCGACTAATAAGTCTATTAGTCGACTACAAAACATGATAAGTTGACCAGCAGAGTGATACAGAGAGCTACACACTTCCAGGTCAGTCTATAAGTCAACTAGGGCTATAGGGTAAGTCGACTACACACACTGTTAGTCGACTACTAATAATGTCAAGTCGACTAACAGTGGAGAAACAGAGAACCCAACAATTCCTGGGAGCTATACGAGTCGACTAGGGAGAAATATTAGTCTACTAGCAGAGTGATTAGTCGACTAATCTCAGGTATTAGTCGACTAATACCTCTGTCAGGACAGAAATCAGAGGCACATCAACGCCTGATCTCTCACACAATAAAACACATATATATACCTCCTCTCTCTCACCCAACAAAGTACACAAGTTCTACAACCACTCTATATACACATTAAAATACAACTTTAAACAAATGCATATAAAAATGGGAGAAAAACTAGAAAGAGGGAGATAGACACTCACATTGGGGAATCTGCTCGTTACCGGGCGAGTCGCCGTTACGGTCGCCGTGGCGCCGCTCTTCGCTGTCGGACTGCATAGGATGGTAGCCAGGGTCCTGAGAAAGACCTGACTGCAATCTGGAGGTCTCGCGTTCGCCGGAAGGGCCTGGAATCGCCGCTCGCTCGCTGCTTGTGCTGCTGGTCGTGGTGGTTGCTGCTGTGCGCGTCGCCGAGCGAGTCGCTGCCGCGGTTGCTGTGGTGTCGTTCCTCGCCATCGGACTGCACGGGAGGGTGGCCAAGGCACTGGGGAAGGTCACCGTGTCAGTCTCCGACGACGGGCTAGCGTGGACGGGAGAACTCGCTGCTCGCTCGCCGACGTCGATCAACGGCATCCCGCGGAGAGCCCGAAAATGGTTCGGAGTAAGGATTTGCCGCACACAAAGAAACACATATGAATTAATACACTTACATAATTAATCAAAACACCTATTTGCATTAAACATTGTATAATATAAAATAAAGAGAGGTGAATAAAGGAGACTCACCCAACAAGGCACGGCAAGGGGGCAAGGTGAAAGCTCTGTTGTTGTTTATCCTATACTTCTAAAAAGGATAAACCAGAAAATGCAACAGAAACTCACCACCAAAGTGCTCCCACTGTGTGATGAAGGGCATGGGGGTGGTTCTTGCTGGGTTGCCCGGTCAATGAAAGGGCTGTTGGTTCGCAAGGGGAGGAGGCCGGCCAGGTTGCTCCTGCTGCCGCCAACGGGAGAGGAGGAGGCGGCCTGGGCTCCAGCGATGTGAAGATCTGGCCATAGAGAGGTGCTGCTGGTGGGAGCCTGGAGGGTGTACGACTGCTCTGGTGGATGCGCAAGGGGCTGGATCTGCGCACCCGGGGCTGTGCTGGTTGGGTGCTCGGCCAGGGAAGGAGCCAGCGGCTGGAGCTGCTGGTGCTGCCGCTATCTCCTGCCCTTGCTGCTGTTGTGGCTGGCCAGATGGAGATGGGGAGTACGGGAAGAGGGTCTCGCTGGTGGTATTGCCGGCCATTGGATGGAGAGGAGGAGAGGGGAGTGCGGCAAAAGCTGGAGATGGGCCGGTCATGGTGGAGGCTGTGGATGGGGAAGGAGGTGCGGCAGCAGTATAGGGAATAGGTTGGGATTTTGAGGAGATTATGGGGGATTAGTTTAGATTAGGTTAAGGATTATAAATTATATATGGTGGGTTTTGATAGTGGGTATTGGGTAGTGGGTAGGATCCAAATAGGTATGGGTAGTGATTAGGTAATGGGTATGGATAGAGAGCTATAGGGTAAAGGGTTTGAGGAATTGAAAATGGATAATGAGAATAAATATTGGGAAGGGGATCATGGAATAATAAGGAATAGAAAAGATAATAATAATATTAAAAGAATATCTACTATCCATAATATTAATCAACATTCGTAATAGCAACAAATAATCATAATAAAATATTGATAATAGAAATAACTATTATAATATTAACAACTAATGGAAATGAAATAATAATAATAATTTAGCAAAAGAAATGTCAATGATAAATAACGGTAAACATAATACCAAATTACCATTTACTATCTTAAAAATAAATTCCCATATTTAATAATAGAAATAATCACAAGGAAGAAAATAATAAATCGAGTTGATGAATAAAAATAATCAGTAATTCGAAATAAATACTTTAGAAAAATGAGAATACTGTATTACTAGCTAGGGATCTTACACTCTACCCACCTTATTAAAAATTTCGTCCCCGAAATTCAAATAGGGCAGGGAATGGTAAAAGAGTCCCAAGAAATCAAGAAGAAGACAAACAAACACCACGTCGCTTCTCGGTACATCATAAATCCACCATGCTTCCGCTGCGCACTCTGATACATGCTACCGGCTTCAGCAAGGAGTAACCAATCTCAAGAGACAAGGTCAAGGAATAGAATCGGGAAGGATGGCAAGAAACAAGATGAAGATACAGATCACTCAAAAATAGAGTAGAAATCAAGGATACCAAAAGATCAAAGATGAGGATCTTTAAAGGAAGGATGGCCAATTCCAAATGGACTGAATATCATAATGGATAGTATATGTATATTGCAGTATAACAAAAGCTTATTTTCAAGTTACCGGTAGAAGCTAGGTCTCTCTTGCGAAACAAAAGTCAAAATTTCACATCGCAAGTCGAAAACCTAGGCTCTGATACCAAGAAAACCCTGTCACGTCCCGCTTCCCAAAAAACGCTGGAGCGGAGACGCGACACGAGTCGGCGACGCATATACGCAAGGAAAATCCCTCACGCATACGCGCTAAGCCTTAAGTAACCTGAAACAAGCTATAATAAATCCCAACTGTAATGAATACTGAATACTGCAATACCACATATAAGCAACCACGCATGATATCATATGAATCAAGACTGGAATAACAGCTGAACTGATATAACAAGAAACAGGAAATGATACGAAGGCTAGAAAGATAAAAGTACCAGAATAGAATGGGGAGAAGCTCCAGCTATTCGCGAAGCGAACAGCCTCAACGAACACCTGCACATTAGAAACAAACCGTCCAATATCTGGACGTGCAAATCCAGGGTCGTCAGAACGCGACCATGGTGAATGTGTGTGTAAAGGGGAAATAGCTCGTGCATAAGAACATGTGCATAACTAACAATAAGAGCAACTGCAAATATAGCACAACTGAATAACAGATAAACAACTGCAGATATAAGATAATTAAATATCATGACATGATAAACATCAGGCATATCTGATATCAATATCAACAAAGATAAATGACAACTATCTCATCTGTAAACTAACAACTGATATCAAAGTAATCTATCACAAATGTAAACTAATAACTAATGCCTGAATGTGTGACCTAGCATATGTCACTAGACTGATTGGTTATTATTAACCTAACTAATGTAGTACTTAGCTGTGTCCCATACCACAGCCGTTTTCCCACATATCAAACAATGTTATCGTTGTTGTAACTGCCTGCCAATGTAGTGCATGTGTTTTGGAAGAGTATCGTGCATGCCCGATACCACAGTCTAACACCCCTGGCACTGAACCAGGACAAGCCGCTAGGCTCTGACAACTGAAGACCACAGCCCCACACGAAAAGACAACTCGTGTGGCGCCGTAATCTGGCCATAGCCCTGACAACTGACAACTGAATGGGTAGCCAGTACTACCCTGGTTCCCCATGGTTGGAACCCACAACTCGCTACCATAAGAATCCTCCCAAAATACACGACATGCATCATCAGGCAATTACCCCTTTTCCCCGGGTTATGGTGTCTTTTATTAATAAGCAATCAATGTTATTTATATGTAATAGTAACCAATATCTCCAATAACTGCTGATGTCAACACTAGCTGATAATCTGACAACTGGTAACTGATAACTGATATCTGACAACTGTGATATCTGACAACTGAGTAGCTGACAACTAATATCTAACATCTGAAATAAGATATTGGAGATATAGCCACTATCACAAAGGTAATACAGACAACTAGTCTCACTGACAATTATAACTGACAACTATAACTAGTAACTGATCTCTGCCATCTCATATCAACAATGAAATACATGATCACTGATCCCTACCACAATGTATCACTGACAACTCATATAAACTCTGAACATGAACATCTTATAATCACCAACAAGTATCTCACTATTATGTAACAACTGATAATTAGTATCTGATGACTCTGAAGTACAAGATCAATAATATCAACTACATCACTATCCCAATTACTCAATCTCTACTAACTGAAGTAATCCAGTCTCTAACATCTTAACGAGTCCACGCCAATACTCAAATGAATCATAAGATATATTCTCGAGTACAATATGTCAACACGCACCACAATCATATCTATATAGGGAGCATCCTCTAAGAACATCGTAACAAGTCAACAACAATATCTGAATGAATCATCACCAATAAAAGGATATCAAGTCAACACATACTGAATCATATTTAATTAGTCAACATCCTCAACAACATGTAATCTAGGATATCTACATCTTGGTACCCAACATTAATAACATGTCATCCAACAGATCCCAATTACCAACAATGTCAATCTCATCTCAATATCAGTCAGGCTCCAATAAAAGGAATATAGATTCTGGATAACTTCTAACTCAAGATCAATCTAAAGCACAACTCAACTAATCCAGTCATATCTGATATGTCCTCAAATGCTCAACTAAATAAGTCATGTCTAATCATTGAACATCATTCAATGTAAATAACATAAGTCTAGATCAATCCCGAGTCATTACAACCAACTCATGATTCCAATAGTTCCAATCAATCGAGTATCAATACACATCACGTAATCCAACATACATCAACAATATCTAGTACTAGTCCTCTCACTCAAATATGCAATTCTGATTCATAAGTATTCACAATCACCACTTCTATTAATGATCAGTCATAATATTCCAAACACTCGGTATCACAACATATCATAGGCATGCATCTAAGTTCCAACATGATAAGTCAAGTCATTCCATCATATATCCATCCCTCGATATCATATACATTCATCTATAACCAACACACAACTCATGGGTGAAGTCTACATCCAATAAAGGAACTACACATAGCTGACAGGCCAACTGTAGTCGACTAGGGTCATCTATAAGTCGACTAAAGAAGCGTAGTCGACTATAAGAAGAGACAGGTCGACTGGGGGTGATGATTAGTCAACTGGAGGGTAAAGTATAGTCGACTAATAAGTCTATTAGTCGACTACAAAACATGATAAGTCGACCAGCAGAGTGATACAGAGAGCTACACACTTCCAGGTCAGTCTATAAGTCGACTAGGGCTATAGGGTAAGTCGACTACACACACTGTTAGTCGACTACTAATAATGTCAAGTGGACTAACAGTGGAGAAACAGAGAACCCAACAATTCCTGGGAGCTATACTAGTCGACTAGGGAGAAATATTAGTCGACTAGCAGAGTGATTAGTCGACTAATCTCAGGTATTAGTCGACTAATACCTCTGCCAGGACAGAAATCAGAGGCACATCAACGCCTGATCTCTCACACAATAAAACACATATATATACCTCCTCTCTCTCACCCAACAAAGTACACAAGTTCTACAACCACTCTATATACACATTAAAATACAACTTTAAACAAATGCATATAAAAATGAGAGAAAAACTAGAAAGCGGGAGATAGACACTCACATTGGGGAATCTGCTCGTTACCGGGCGAGTCGCCGTGGCGCCGCTCTTCGCTGTCGGACTGCATAGGACGGCAGCCAGGGTCCTGGGGAAGACCTGGCTGCAATCTGGAGGTCTCGCGTTCGCCGGAAGGGCCTGGAATCGACGCTCGCTCGCTGCCTGTGCTGCTGGTCTGGGTGGTTGCTGCTGTGCGCGTCGCCGGGCAAGTCGCTGTCGCGGTCGCTGTGGTGTCGTTCCTCGCCATCGGACTGCACGGAGGGTGGCCAAGGCACTGGGGAAGGTCACCGTGTCAGTCTCCGACGACGGGCTAGCGTGGACGGGAGAACTCGCTGCTCGCTCGCCGACGTCGATCAACGGCATCCCGCGGAGAGCCCGAAAATGGTTCGGAGTAAGGATTTGCCGCACACAAAGAAACACATATGAATTAATACACTTACATAATTAATCAAAACACCTATTTGCATTAAACATTGTATAATATAAAATAAAGAGAGGTGAATAAAGGAGACTCACCCAACAAGGCACGGCAAGGGGGCAAGGTGAAAGCTCTTTTGTTGTTTATCCTATACTTCTAAAAAGGATAAACCAGAAAATGCAACAGAAACTCACCACCAAGTGCTCCCACTGTGTGATGAAGGGCATGGGGGTGGATATTGCTGGGTTGCCCGGTCAATGGAAGGGCTGTTGGTTCGCAAGGGGAGGAGGCCGGCCAGGTTGCTCCTGCTGCCGCCAACAGGAGAGGAGGAGGCGGCCTGGGATCCAGCGAGGTGAAGATCTGGCCATAGAGAGGTGCTGCTGGTGGGAGCCTGGAGGGTGTACGGCTGCTCTGGTGGATGCGCAAGGGGATGGATCTGCACACCCGGGGCTGTGCTGGTTGGGTGCTCGGCCAGGGAAGGAGGCAGCGGCTGGAGCTGCTGGTGCTGCCGCTATCTCCTGCCCTTGCTGCTGTTGTGGCTGGCCAGATGGAGATGAGGAGTACGGGAAGAGGGTCTCGCTGGTGGTGTTGCCAGCCATTGGATGGAGAGGAGGAGAGGGGAGTGCGGCAAAAGCTGGAGATGGGCCGATCATGGTGGAGGCTGTGGATGGGGAAGGAGGTGCGGCATCAGTATAGGGAATAGGTTGGGATTTTGAGGAGATTATGGGGGATTAGTTTAGATTAGGTTATGGATTATAAATTATATATGGTGGGTTTTGATAGTGGGTATTGGGTAGTGGGTAGGATCCAAATAGGTATGGGTTGTGATTAGGTAATGGGTATGGATAGAGAGCTATAGGGTAAAGGGTTTGAGGAATTGAAAATGGATAATGAGAATAAATATTGGGAAGGGGATCATGGAATAATAAGGAATAGAAAAGATAATAATAATATTAAAAGAATATCTACTATCCATAATATTAATCAACATTCGTAATAGCAACAAATAATCATAATAAAATATTGATAATAGAAATAACTATTATAATATTAACAACTAATGAAAATGAAATAATAATAATAATTTAGCAAAATAAATGTCAATGATAAATAACGGTAAACATAATACCAAATTACCATTTACTATCTTAAAAATAAATTCCCATATTTAATAATAGAAATAATCACAAGGAAGAAAATAATAAATCGAGTTGATGAAATAAAAATAATCAGTAATTCGAAATAAATACTTTAGAAAAATGAGAATACTGTATTACTAGCTAGGGATCTTACACTCTACCCACCTTATTAAAAATTTCGTCCCCGAAATTCAAATAGGGCAGGGAATGGTAAAAGTGTCCCAAGAAATCAAGAAGAAGATAAACAAACACCACGTCGCTTCTCGGTACATCATAAACCACCATGCTTCCGCTGTGCACTCTGATACATGCTACCGGCTTCAGCAAGGAGTAACCAATCTCAAGAGACAAGGTCAAGGAATAGAATCAGGAAGGATGGCAATAAACAAGATGAAGATACAGATCACTCAAAAATAGAGTAGAAATCAAGGATACCAAAAGATCAAAGATGAGGATCTTTAAAGGAAGGATGGCCAATTCCAAATGGACTGAATATCATAATGGATAGTATATGTATATTGCAGTATAACAATAGCTTATTTTCAAGTTACCGGTAAGAGCTAGGTCTCTCTTGCGAAACAAAAGTCAAAATTTCACATCGCAAGTCGAAAACCTAGGCTCTGATACCAAGAAAACCCTGTCACGCCCCGCTTCCCAAAAAAACGCTGGAGCGGAGACACGACACGAGTCGGCGACGCATATACGCAAGGAAAATCCCTCACGCATACGCGCTAAGCCTTAAGTAACCTGAAACAAGCTATAATAAATCCCAACTGTAATGAATACTGAATACTGCAATACCACATATAAGCAACCACGTATGATATCATATGAATCAAGACTGGAATAACAGCTGAACTGATATAACAAGAAACAGGAAATGATATGAAGGCTAGAAAGATAAAAGTACCAGAATAGAATGGGGAGAAGCTCCAGCTATTCGCGAAGCGAACAGCCTCAACGAACACCTGCACATTAGAAACAAACCGTCCAATATCTGGACGTGCAAATCCAGGGTCGTCAGAACGCGACCATGGTGAATGTGTGTGTAAAGGGGAAATAGCTCGTGCATAAGAACATGTGCATAAATAACAATAAGAGCAACTGCAAATATAGCACAACTGAATAACAGATAAACAACTGCAGATATAAGATAATTAAATATCATGACATGATAAACATCTGGCATATCTGATATCAATATCAACAAAGATAAATGACAACTATCTCATCTGTAAACTAACAACTGATATCAAAGTCATCTATCACAAATGTAAACTAATAACTGATGCCTGAATATGTGACCTAGCATATGTCACTAGTCTGATTGGTTATTATTAACCTAACTAATGCAGTACTTAGCTGTGTCCCATACCACAACCGTTTCCCACATATCAAACAATGTTATCGTTGTTGTAACTGCCTGCCAATGTAGTGCATGTGTTTTGGAAGAGTATCGTGCATGCCCGGTACCACGGTCTAACACCCCTGGCACTGAACCAGGACAAGCCGCTAGGCTCTGACAACTGAAGACCACAGCCCCACACGAAAAGACAACTCGTGTGGCGCCGTAATCCGGCCATAGCCCTGACAACTGACAACTGAATGGGTAGCTAGTACTACCCTGGTTCCCCATGGTTGGAACCCACAACTCGCTACCATAAGAATCCTCCCAAAATACACGACATGCATCATCAGGCAATTACCCCTTTTCCCCGGATTATGGTGTCTTTTATTAATAAGCAATCAATGTTATTTAATATGTAGTAGTAACCAATATCTCCAATAACTGCTGATGTCAACACTAGCTGATAATCTGACAACTGGTAACTGATAACTGATATCTGACAACTGTGATATCTGACAACTGAGTAGCTGACAACTAATATCTGACATCTGAAATAAGATATTGGAGATATAGCCACTATCACAAAGGTAATACAGACAACTAGTCTCACTGACAATTATAACTGACAACTATAACTAGTAACTGATCTCTGCCATCTCATATCAATAATGAAATGCATGATCACTGATCCCTACCACAATGTATCACTGACAACTCATATAAACTCTGAACATGAACATCTTATAATCACCAACAAGTATCTCACTATTATGTAACAACTGATAATTAGTATCTGATGACTCTGAAGTACAAGATCAATAATATCAACTACATCACTATCCCAATTACTCAATCTCTACTAACTGAAGTAATCCAGTCTCTAACATCTTAACGAGTCCACGCCAATACTCAAATGAATCATAAGATATATTCTCGAGTACAATATGTCAACACGCACCACAATCATATCTATATAGGGAACATCCTCTAAGAACATCGTAACAAGTCAACAACAATATCTGAATGAATCATCACCTATAAAAGGATATCAAGTCAACACATACTGAATCATATTTAATTAGTCAGCATCCTCAACAACATGTAATCTAGGATATCTACATCTTGGTACCCAACATTAATAACATGTCATCCAACAGATCCCAATTACCAACAATGTCAATCTCATCTCAATATCAGTCAGGCTCCAATAAAAGAAATATAGATTCTGGATAACTTCTAACTCAAGATCAATCTAAAGCACAACTCAACTAATCCAGTCATATCTGATATGTCCTCAAATGCTCAACTAAATAAGTCATGTCTAATCATTGAACATCATTCAATGTAAATAACATAAGTCTAGATCAATCCCGAGTCATTACAACCAACTCATGATTCCAATAGTTCCAATTAATCGAGTATCAATACACATCACGTAATCCGACATACATCAACAATATCCAGTACTAGTCCTCTCACTCAAATATGCAACTCTGATTCATAAGTATTCACAATCACCACTTCTATTAATGATCAGTCATAATATTCCAAACACTCGGTATCACAACATATCATAGGCATGCATCTAAGTTCCAACATGATAAGTCAAGTCATTCCATCATATATCCATCCCTCGATATCGTATACATTCATCTATAACCAACACACAACTCATGGGTGAAGTCTACATCCAATAAAGGAACTACACATAGCTGACAGGCCAACTGTAGTCGACTAGGGTCATCTATAAGTCGACTAAAGAAGCGTAGTCGACTATAAGAAGAGACAAGTCGACTGGGGGTGATGATTAGTCAACTGGAGGGTAAAGTATAGTCGACTAATAAGTCTATTAGTCGACTACAAAAAATGATAAGTCGACCAGCTGAGTGATACAGAGAGCTACACACTTCCAGGTCAGTCTATAAGTCGACTAGGGCTATAGGGTAAGTCGACTACACACACTGTTAGTCGACTACTAATAATGTCAAGTCGACTAAAAGTGGGGAAACAGAGAACCCAACAATTCCTTGGAGCTATACTAGTCGACTAGGGAGAAATATTAGTCGACTAGCAGAGTGATTAGTCGACTAATCTCAGGTATTAGTCGACTAATACCACTGCCAGGACAGAAATCAGAGGCACATCAACGACTGATCTCTCACACAATAAAACACATATATATACCTCCTCTCTCTCACCCAACAAAGTACACAAGTTCTACAACCACTCTATATACACATTAAAATACAACTTTAAACAAATGCATATAAAAATGAGAGAAAAACTAGAAAGCGGGAGATAGACACTCACATTGGGGAATCTGCTCGTTACCGGGCAAGTCGCCGTGGCGCCGCTCTTCGCTGTCGGACTGCATAGGACGGTAGCCAGGGTCCTGGGGAAGACCTGGCTGCAATCTGGAGGTCTCGCTTTCGCCGGAAGGGCCTGGAATCGCCGCTCGCTCGCTGCCTGTGCTGCTGGTCTGGGTGGTTGCTGCTGTGCGCGTCGCCGGGCGAGTCGCTGTCGCGGTCGCTGTGGTGTCGTTCCTCGCCATCGGACTGCACGGAGGGTGGCCAAGGCACTGGGGAAGGTCACCGTGTCAGTCTCCGACGACGGGCTAGCGTGGACGGGAGAACTCGCTGCTCACTCGCCGACGTCGATCAACGGCATCACGCGGAGAGCCCGAAAATGGTTCGTAGTAAGGATTTGCCGCACACAAAGAAACACATATGAATTAATACACTTACATAATTAATCAAAACACCTATTTGCATTAAATATTGTATAATATAAAATAATGAGAGGTGAATAAGGGAGACTCACCCAACAAGGCACGGCAAGGGGGCAAGGTGAAAGCTCTGTTGTTGTTTATCCTATACTTCTAAAAAGGATAAACCAGAAAATGCAACAGAAACTCACCACCAAAGTGCTCCCACTGTGTGATGAAGGGCATGGGGGTGGATCTTGCTGGGTTGCCCGGTCAATGGAAGGGCTGTTGGTTCGCAAGGGGAGGAGGCCGACTAGGTTGCTCCTGCTGCCGCCAACTGGAAAGGAGGAGGCGGCCTGGGCTCCAGCGAGGTGAAGATCTGGCCATAGAGAGGTGCTGCTGGTGGGAGCCTGGAGGGTGTACGGCTGCTCTGGTGGATGCGCAAGGGGCTGGATCTGCGCACCCGGGGCTGTGCTGGTTGGGTGCTCGGCCAGGGAAGGAGGCAGCGGCTGGAGCTGCTGGTGCTGCCGCTATCTCCTGCCCTTGGTGCTGTTGTGGCTGGCCAGATGGAGATGGGGAGTACGGGAAGAGGGTCTCGCTGCTGGTGTTGCCGGCCATTGGATGGAGAGGAGGAGAGGGGAGTGCGGCAAAAGCTGGAGATGGGTCGGTCATGGTGGAGGCTGTGGATGGGGAAGGAGGTGCGGCAGCAGTATAGGGAATAGGTTGGGATTTTGAGGAGATTATGGGGGATTAGTTTAGATTAGGTTAAGGATTATAAATTATATATGGTGGGTTTTGATAGTGGGTATTGGGTAGTGGGTAGGATCCAAATAGGTATGGGTAGTGATTAGGTAATAGGTATGGATAGAGAGCTATAGGGTAAAGGGTTTGAGGAATTGAAAATGGATAATGAGAATAAATATTGGGAAGGGGATCATGGAATAATAAGGAATAGAAAAGATAATAATAATATTAAAAGAATATCTACTATCCATAATATTAATCAACATTCGTAATAGCAACAAATAATCATAATAAAATATTGATAATATAAATAACTATTATAATATTAACAACTAATGGAAATGAAATAATAATAATAATTTGGCAAAAGAAATGTCAATGATAAATAACGGTAAACATAATACCAAATTACCATTTACTATCTTAAAAATAAATTCCCATATTTAATGATAGAAATAATCACAAGTAAGAAAATAATAAATCGAGTTGATGAAATAAAAATAATCAGTAATTCGAAATAAATACTTTAGAAAAATGAGAATACTGTATTACTAGCTAGGGATTTTACAGTGCATAATCATAACAAACATACTTGAATGTGAATGCACAATATCCAGTGCATCAGTTCATGATTCAGGTACTATTGACTGTGTCAAGGTGAGGTGTGTAACATGACATATGTTTTATATATATATATATATATTAGTATTTATTATAATGATTTCATTATTATTACTATATCGATATCATAAAAGAATTATATACAATTACTTACTTTCAAACCTTTCACAATCATATTGAAAATTATCAATTTATTTATTAATTTACTTATTAGGATTATTAACTTATCAATCCGAGATTTCTTTAATCAAATATACTTTACAAAAAGAAAATAAATCACTAGAATTTTATAGAATATGTTTAAAGTGCAATTATGCATATTCTAATTAAAGTGATTTCCTGATAATTGCAGTTTATTACATAATATTTACAGTGTTTTACTGATAATCATGATTTATTAAATAAAGAGATCACTAATTTCATTCAATATCAAATATAATTTATAAAAGAAAAACACTCAAATAGTAATTGCATGGATGAATCTTTATTTTCTACGATCGCAACGATTCGAGTATCGTCCAAATCAAGAACCGGATGCTCAAGATATTACCTGAATACTAAAATCAATAAAAATAGGTTGAATATGAGATAAAAAGATTTAAAATGTAAATAGTCTAAATTATCAGGAGTTTTATGAAAAATTACCTTTATACTGGACCGGTTTTGTGTTATTACCTGGTCGGGTTTAAATCCACAATCTGGACCCGTTATCTTAGTTAGTCAAGGGTTATTGGGTAATGGTTTTAATGGGTTGTGGTTTCAGTTTACAGGGCTTTTGGGTAGTAGATTGGGATCCAATAGAGGAGGGAGATATATAAAAAGAAAGAAGATAACAAAGAGTGGGAGAATAAGAAAAGAAGAGAGAAAAAGAAAGTGAAAGAGAAAGAGAAGGAGGGAGGAAGGAGATGAGGAGGTCGGGCCAGCGGTCGGCCTGAGGCGGCACTGGCAGCCTGGCGACGTCCAAACGAGGCCGGCAGTTGTTGGGCCCAGGTGGAGGAGGGTGGTGATGTTGGAAAGGATTGTTGATGGTGGTTGAAATGGGTGATGGAGTGAATGATGACGGTGGGGTGGAGATGGATTTGGAAAAAGAGATGGTGATGGTTGTTGGTGGTGGTGGAGAAGTATGATGCTGGTAAATGATTAGGTGATGGTAGTGGTGGTGAGTTGAGGTAGAAGAGTATGGATTTTGTAATGGTTTTAATGGAGATGGAAAAGGAGAAAGGAAGAATATTGGTGAAATGGAGAGATGGAGAAGTGGGGGAAGTGGAGGGTGATTGGTGGTATTAGCCGGAGGTGGTGGCCGCTGGCGAGGGAGTCGCCAGGATTGGGTGAGGTTGGCGGTTGGGTAATTTTGGAAGAGAGAAGAGAGAGGGGGAGATTAGAGAATTAAGGAGGGTTTAAGAGAGATTGTATTATCTTGAGAGTGGGGGAGAGTTTTAAAAAAGAGAGTTAGGATATTAAGTAAAGATTAGAGAGGGATTAAGGTATGTCAGTTATGAGAGGTCGGTGGAGGTCGATTATCTTGTTGGGGAAGGAAAGAATAGGATTGGAGAAGAAGAATTTAAAGACAATGAATTTAATTTTATATTATTTAATTGGGTAAAATTTGATTAGTTCAGAAGAGTTCTCAAAAAAATTTTAAAATATGAAATATTACGTTGAGGAGTAATATGAAATCAGTTTCAAGAAATTAAGTTTGATTCACAAGTTAAAAATTCTGGAATGCATCAGCGATACCAGTCAACACCAGTTTGGCCAGATTTTCGGTTAATTGAGAAAAAATCTCAAAAAATGTATTAAAATAGAAAATATAATTCTAAGAAATAATACAAAAACAGATTCATGAAATTTAATTCTATTTGTGAATCAAAAAATTCTAGAGCCAATTATCGGTATTATGGACACCAAATTCAGAGATGTTCCAGAAAACTTTCAAAAAATTCTGAAAAATTCAAAATATTAGAAAATAATATATGGAACTAAAACTAGTTCAGTCTGACTACTCGAAAGGTCAAATCAAATATATACACCATATCGAGTACTAATACTGTAACGCATACATCTAGGGCCGGGATACACAAAGACCTTGATCAAAATCCGAACATGTCATTAAACAGAAAATCTGAATTCTTTCTTTGATTTTTTCATTATATGTACAATCAAATAAATCAGTTCATTACAAATACAATCATACACTTACATTGTCTTGAAGAGATGCTTTGGTAGTTCTGGAGCTAGGCTCTGTCAGAGGAGCCTAAGTGGTTGCGCCAGCAGGAGAGCCTTGAGGAGCCTTTATTGTCACAATGGAGGCGGCAGTGGGAAGAGGGGCATTAGGGATCAAGGACCCAGATGCACTAAGATCCCCTCGAGAGACATTAACCTCAAGAGGATCTTTTGGTGCTTTTCCTTGAGTGCGGTCCTTGTATCTATGTTCGTACTTCAAGCGCTTCTACACTTGGATCTCCTTTTGCTCCTTCGCATTGAAGTTTCTAGCCTTCTTCTCAGCCTCGACCTTGTAGGCCTGTGCCTGTTCCAGGTCATGAAGCAAGTCTTCCTTTTCATTTTGGAGAGTAGCCCTTTTGCGATCATGCTCAAACGTGGCAACTGTTGGCCCAAGAGGTTACACTCTCCCTTTGTTTAAAATTTTGATGATAACAAAACAAATAGAAGCTATATGCTACTAATAAGTTTGTTCAAGATAAGTTTCAGGTTAGTACCATTTTTGAAGGACATTGCTTAGCTATTGCAAAGATTTTCTAGGTTCATGGAGCAAACAAGGCATATGGCACAAGAGGGAATGTCCATAAAAGAGAAGGCTCTAGCAAGGCATTACATGGCTCAAGACTTCATTTTTTGCTCAAGAGACTTCATTAGATTTGTTTTTAGTTTTATAGTTTTGTTAAAGAATAGTGAATAGGTTTGAAGCTCAAAATTCCCACACACACTAGTTTTTGCGCACATGTCATTTCTAAAAATTTCTCCTATATAAATATATAAAA
The DNA here is from genome assembly GCA_038442645.1 of Agave tequilana. Taxonomy (NCBI): domain Eukaryota; kingdom Viridiplantae; phylum Streptophyta; class Magnoliopsida; order Asparagales; family Asparagaceae; genus Agave; species Agave tequilana. The sequence continues at coordinate 103,081 of JAVJIF010007848.1, forward strand.
TATTTTTAAATATAGTCTTTTTCTTATAAACTCAATTTTGTGTATTATACATAATTCTGATCAAAACTATTTTGTAAACCATCAAAATCTCCTCAAAATCCTTTTCAAAATTCAGTTTTTGACCTGAGCCGGTCGACCGACTCTATGTCAGGTCAGATCGGTCGACCGACCGGTCGACCAGGATTCTGACCGTTGGGTGCGTGCATGTGTGCACGTTTCCCGGTCGACCGGCCGACTGAAAGACAGCAACTCTCTATTTGTTGCGGTCGACTGGGCGGTCGACCGTGGGCTGCAACAGCTCTTTTTATTTGAAACCCGGTCGACCGGCCGGTCGACCGTGGCTGTGTTTTAGCCTGTAATGGCTATTTTTTTATACACGTTTTAAAACGTGCTTTTTGTCTCTAAACGTGTTTTGGGGCTGTTTTCTGGGTCAAATACTTCCTAATTACCATTTTGTTACTTTACCCTTTAATCCCTAGCTCTATCCTATAAATAGGGGTGATTAGGGTTATGGTATACACAACAATTATTTTGCAAAATATTCAAAGTTTAAAAAGCTTTCTAAAGAGTTTTGTTCTTGGTTTTTGTGCTGAAAAATCTCTCTCATTTCTGAAGTTTCAGTTTCAAAACTCTCTCAAATTCTTTCTCTTTTTCCCACTTACAATACTAGAGCTTCAATCCTACTCATTGTTATACAGGGTTCTAGTAAGGGAAAAAGATTTTCCAAAAGAGAGTTTGTGGTCTTTTGATCACCAAGAGAATACTTGTACTTGAGATTGTGGAGTTGGGTACTCCAGTGTGATTGTAACTCTTTGTGAAGTTATAGTGGTTAGAAATCCTTCTGGGTGAAGGCGGGGACGTAGAGCTGGGTGCTCGAACCTCGGAAAAATTCTCGGTGTTTGCGTTTGGTTTACTTGCTTCTTGCTTTAATTCCTTGCCTTATACTTATTGCTTCTTATTCATTACTTCATTTACTTGCTATTCATATTCATTGCTACATTGTACTTGCTCTTCATATTCTTTGCTATATACTCTTGTTTCATATTCATTTTGTCAATCAAATACTCATACAACAAGATTGCAGTACGCACCTCAAACTCTAATCTAGAGGAATCACGAGGAAGGAGTTCAGAGCCCTTCACGGGGTATTCGGCTTCTAGTCTTGTTTTGGGTGATTGTTGCATCATAAGTTTTTTATTTGTGCATTGATTAGCATTATCACCTATTCACCCCCCTCTAGGTGATTTCAATTGGTATCAGAGCTAGAACTCTAGTTTTTGGCTTCACATCCTTAGAGAGATCCTAAAATTTGCTAATCACTATTTGCATTCTTTCATTCATACACTAGTAAAAATGGCCGACAACATTAAGACTCCTCCTAAATTTGACGGACTCAATTTCCCCATTTGGAAGGTTAGGATGACTATCTTTCTACAATCCCTAAGTAGTTTTGTTGCTAAATCCTTGACCAAACCCTATAGTAGACCTGATAGTGAGGAGAGCACTTGGTCCGACTTTACCTTCAAAGAATATGAGGCTAATTCTAAGGCCTAAAATTCCTTCTCACCGCCTTGAATGAGAATGATCTTACACGGGTTATACATTGCCAATCCGCCTATGAGATTTGGCAACACTTATTGGTCACACATGAGGGGACATCACAAGTAAAGAGAGCTAAAATAGATCTCTTGAGGTCCCAATATGAAAGTTTTAAAATGCTTGAAGATGAGTCTATTGATTCTATGATTACTAGGTTTACTAAAATTACCAATGCGCTTTCCTCTTTAGGTGATGATATAGGCAATGATCAAAAGGTGCGCAAAGTGATTCGAGCTCTTCCTTCATCATGGGAGATCAAGGCTACCACCTTAAAGGAGTTGAATGATAAAGATGAAATGGATCTCATAAGTCTTATTGGAAACCTTAAGACTCATGAGATGGAAAAGAAGGCAAGAGAAGAAGCGGTACCTCAAAAGAAAAAGTCCATAGCTTTCAAGTCTTCCTCCACTATTGACGACGATGAAGAAGATGAAGAAGATGATGAGGAGCTATCTCTTCTAGTAAGAAATGTGAAGAGAATGTACCGTAAGAATAAACTCAACTTTAGAAGAAAATTGGATGAGAAGGAGGAGAGAAGAATCACATGCTACAATTGCCGGAAGCCCGGACACATTATGGCCGATTGCCCGGATTTTAAGAAAAAGGTGACTTCCTCCTTCAAGCAAAAGAGGCCGGTTGAAAAGAAAGCATACAAAGCCACTTGGGATTCGGAAAGCGAGTCCGAAGATGAGGTGGACTCGGCAAATATGTGTTTCATGGCAAACACACCCAAGGTAACCTCTCAACCTCTTGATGAAGAAAATGAAATAAGTAGAGAAATGTTAGAATATACCTTTGTTGAACTTTCTGAAAGCTTTGATGACAAAAAGGTAGAATGCTCTAAATTGAAAAAGAAAATTGAGTTGCTTAAAAACCAACTTGCAATTGTTTCAAAAGAAAAGGAAGAAATTTCTTCTAATCTTATTTCAACTAAAAGAGAATTTGATGCTTATAAAGTTGCTTGTAAAGCTAAATTTCCAAAAGTTGATGAAAATGAATTTTCTTTGTTAAAAACTAGAATTATTGATTTTAAAAATGTTTTAAAAGATTGTGCTTTTAATAAGAAATTAGAGGAAATGTTTTCAAAGAAGCACACTCCACATGTTAAAAATGATAAAACAACCCATGCTAAAAATGCTCACCATGTCAACACTTCACATGTTAAAACTGCTCATGCACACAAGTCACATGCTAGTAAGCCACACACTCATTATGCATTTAAATATGGAAGAGTTTATAGATGTACTTATTGTGGTCCAAATGGCCACTTAGCTAAATTTTGCTATGATCAAATAAATAGATCTAATAATCTTGTGTGGGTTCATGACGCTAACCCTTTAGGACCCAAGAAAATATGGGTACCTAAAACAAGTCCTAAATTATTTGATGTAAGTACACACCAAGGCTCCAAGACGTAAGGAGTGGTGGTACCTTGATAGTCGTTATTCAAGACATATGACATGGGATATCAACAACTTTACAACCCTATCAAGGTACGTTGAAAGTGGCACCGTCACCTTCGGAGATGACTCCAAGGGCACTATCATCGGTATAGGTAACATTCAAATTGGTGCATCTCCTATTATAGAAAATGTTTTTCTTGTTGATGGACTTAAACATAACTTGCTTAGTATAAGTCAACTTTGTAATCGTGGTCTTAAAGTTGTGTTTGATGATTCTTCTTGCAAAATCTCTGATTGTAAAACAAATGATTGTATTCTCACCGATTTTCGTGATAATAATGTCTATGTCATTGACATGCTTAATTTGGATTGTTCTACTAAATGCTTGAATGCTTTTGATGAGACTTCTTGGCTTTGACATAGAAGATTAGGACATGCATCTTTTGATCATCTTGCTAGGATTAATTCTAAGGAATTGGTGAAAGGTATTCCTTACTTGAAATTTGAAAAAGACCGCATTTGTGGTGCGTGCCAACTTGGGAAACAAACCAAGTCTTCTTTCAAACCAATCAAGGATATCATGTCAACTAGGCCATTAGAATTAATTCACATGGATCTTTTTGGACCTACTAAAACTAAAAGCTTAAATGGTAGTAGACATGCATTTGTTTTAGTTGATGATTTTTTCCGTTTCACATGGGTGTTCTTTTGGAACACAAAGATCAAACTTTTTCGCATTTTAAGATTTTCGAAAAAGGGTTGAAAAAGAAAGGGGTTTTTCGATTTTGAAAATAAGAAGTGATAGAGGTGGTGAGTTTGTTAACCAACTCTTCATGACTTATTGTGATGAAAAGGGAATCAAGCATGAAATGTCATGTCCTAGAACTCCACAACAAAATGGAGTAGTGGAAAGAAAGAATAGAACCCTTCAAGAGATGGCTAGGACTATGATAAGTGAATATGACCTCCCTCAATATCTATGGGCCGAGGCCGTAAACACCGCATGCTACATACCAAATCGTATTTATTTGTGTAAAAATACTTTCAAGACATCTTTTGAAATTTATCATTTAAGGAAACCAAATGTTTCATATTTTAAAGTTTTTGGATGCAAGTGTTTTGTTCTAAATACTAAAGATAACTTGGGTAAATTTGATGCTAAGGCTTATGAAGCAATATTTGTTGGATATTCTACTACTATCAAAGCTTATAGAGTATTCAATAAATCTTCTCTTACTATTGAAGAATCCATGCATGTTAAATTTGAAGAATCTAATGTTGTAGAGTTTGACTCACTAGGTGAGGACATGGAGAAAATTTCCTTGAAGGACTCACCAATTCAAGAAGAAAAGCAAGAATCTATTGGTGAAGTTCAAAAGGAAGAAGTGAACAATCTTAACCACTTCCGAAAGATTGGAGATTCGCTACAAATCATCCCAAGGATCTCATCATAGATGATGTATCTAAAGGGGTAATAACTCGCTCCAAACTCCATGACTTGTGTGGTAACTTTGCATTCATTTCTCATTTTGAACCCAAAAACATCCTCGAAGCGAGGGTGACTCATATTGGTTGCTAGCTACGCAAGAAGAGCTTAATCAATTTGAGCGCAACCAAGTTTGGCACCTTGTTCCTAGACCCCACGATAGACTAATAATTGGTACTAAGTGGATTTTTAGGAATAAGATGGATGAGTCAGGAAATGTTATTAGGAATAAAGCTAAGTTAGTGGCCCAAGGTTACACTCAAGTTGAAGGAATTGACTTTGAGGAGACCTTTGCACCCGTAGCACGGCTTGAAGCCATACGGATGACACTAGCTTTTGCATCTTTTAAAAATTTTAAACTTTTTCAAATGGATGTAAAAAGTGTATTTTTAAATTGTTTTATAAATGAAGAAGTTTATGTTGAACAACCTCCCGGTTTTATTGATCATGTTCATCGTAATTTTGTTTTTAAACTTGATAAAGCTTTGTATGGATTGAAGCAAGCTCCTAGAGCTTGGTATGAAAGACTTTCTAGTTTTCTTCTTTCAAATGATTTTGTTAAAGGCAAAGTAGACACAACATTATTTACTAAGCATGTTGATAATGACATTCTTATAGTGCAAATTTACGTTGATGATATAATTTTTGGTTCTACTAATGAGCTTTTGTGCAAGGAATTTGAAAAGTGTATGCAACGTGAATTCGAAATTTCTTCAATGGGTGAATTAAACTTCTTTCTTGGACTCCAAATCAAGCAAATGCGGGATGGGATATTCATATGTCAAGCCAAGTATGCAAAGGAACTCATAAAGAAATTTGGACTTGAAGGTTCGAAAGTTTGCAACACTCCCATGGCAACTACAACCAAGCTTGATAAGGATGACCGAGGTAAATGTGTTGATATTAAGTTATATAGAAGCATGATTGGTAGTTTGTTGTATTTAACGGCAAGTAGGCCGGATATCATATTTAGTGTGTGTCTTTGTGCTAGATTCCAATCGTGTCCTAAAGAGTCTCATCTTATTGCGGTAAAACGCATCATTCGTTATATTAAGGGCACTATTGGAATGGGTCTTTGGTATCCGAAAATCGGAGATTGTTCAATGACGAGTTATTCGGATGCCGACTATGCGGGTTGTAGAGTGGATAGAAAGAGTACTAGTGGGACATGTCAATTTCTTGGTAATTGTCTTGTTTCATGGTCCTCTAAGAAACAAAATTCGGTAGCCCTCTCAACCGCCGAGGCGGAGAATGTTGCGGCGGGGGTTGTTGTGCACAAGTCCTTTGGATGAAACATACTCTCCTTGATTATGATTTGCATTATGACAATATAAAAATATTTTGTGATAATACTAGTACTATTTATATGACTAAGAATGCAAATCAATATAGTAAGACCAAGCACATTGAGATTAGATATCACTTTCTTAGAGATCATTTTGAGAAAGGTGATATAGAGATTGATTATGTTTCTTCGGATTTGCAACTTGCCGATATTTTCACTAAACCACTTGATTTTAATAGATTTTCCTTTATATGTGGTGAACTTAATGTTTGTGTTATTGAATAAAAATGTTTTTCTTGTTTCTTTATCCCTTTTTGATGTATGACAAAAAGGGGGAGAAAATGAGTTCTTGTGTTCTTGTATTATTGTATTATTGTACATGAGTTTATATGGTTTTGCAAGTGTTTTCAGTATCATGTTTTTGCTTGCTCATGTTTTTACTTACTATGCTATTTAAAACTTCAAATTATTGATCTTTATAGTTTTTGCAATTCAAATGCAAATTGCTTTTACTTGTTTAATATAGCATAATTTGAGGGGGAGTTTTATCTCTCTCTTTATATCTTTTGATATAGCCTATTTGTTTTGTCATCATCAAAAAGGGGGAGATTGTTGGCCCTAGAGGTTACACTCTCCATTTGTTTAAAGTTTTGATGATAACAAAACAAATAGAAGCTATATGGTACTAATAAGTTTGTTCAAGATACGTTTCAGGTTAGTACCATTTTTGAAGGACATTGCTTAGCTATTGCAAAGATTTTCTAGGTTCATGGAGCATACAAGGCATATGGCACAAGAGGGAATGTCCATAAAAGAGAAGGCTCTAGCAAGGCATTACATGGCTCAAGACTTCATTTTTTGCTCAAGAGACTTCATTAGATTTGTTTTTATTTTTATAGTTTTCTTAAAGAATAGTAAATAGGTTTGAAGCTCAAAATTCCTACACACACTAGTTTTTGCGCACATGTCATTTCTAAAAATTTCTCCAATATAAATATACAAAATATTTTTAAATATAGTCTTTTGCTTATAAACTCAATTTTGTGTATTATACATAGTTCTGATCAAAACTATTTTGTAAACCATCAAAATCTCCTCAAAATCCTTTTCAAAATTCAGTTTTTGACCTGAGCCGGTCGACCGACTCTATGTCAGTCAGATCGGTCGACCGACCGGTCGACCGGGATTCTGACCGTTGGGTGCGTGCATGTGTGCACGTTTCCTGGTCGACCGGGTGGTCGACCGGACCCCATTACGGTCGACCGACCTTCGGCCGACTGAAAGACAGCAACTCTCTGTTTGTTGCGGTCGACCGGGCGGTCGACCGTGGGCTGCAACGGCTCTTTTTATTTGAAACCGGGTCGACCGGCCGGTCGACCGTGGCTGTGTTTTAGCCTGTAACGGCTATTTTTTTATACGCGTTTTAAAACGAGCTTTTTGTCTCTAAACGTGTTTAGGGGCTGTTTTTTGGGTCAAATACTTCCTAATTACCATTTTGTTAGTTTACCCTTTAATCCCTAGCTCTATCCTATAAATAGGGGTGATTAGGGTTATGGTATACAGAACAATCATTTTGCAAAATATTCAAAGTTTAAAGAGCTTTCTAAAGAGTTTTATTCTTGGTTTTTGTGCTGAAAAATCTCTCTCATTTCTGAAGTTTCAGTTTCAAAACTCTCTCAAATTCTCTCTCTTTTTCCCACTTACAATAATAGAGCTTCAATCCTACTCATTGTTCTACAGGGTTCTTGTAAGGGAAAAGGATTTTTCAAAAGGAGTTTGTGGTCTTTTGATCACCAAGAGAATACTTGTACTTGAGATTGTGGAGTTGGGTACTCCGGTGTGATTGTAACTCTTTGTGAAGTTATAGTGGTTAGAAATCCTTCTGGGTGAAGGCGGGGACGTAGAGCTGGGTGCTCGAACCTCGGAAAAATTCTCGGTGTTTGTGTTTGGTTTACTTGCTTCTTGCTTTAATTCCTTGCCTTATACTTATTGCTTCTTATTCATTACTTCATTTACTTGCTATTCATATTCATTGCTACATTGTACTTGCTCTTCATATTCTTTGCTATATACTCTTGTTTCATATTCATTTTGTCAATCAAATAGTCATACAACAAGATTGTAATACGCACCTCAAACTCTTATCTAGTGGAATCACGATGAAGGAGTTCAGAGCCCTTCACGGGGTATTCGGCTTCTAATCTTGTTTTGGGTGATTGTTGCATCATAAGTTTTTTTATTTGTGCATTGATTAGCATTATCACCTATTCACCCCCCTCTAGGTGATTTCAGCAACCTCGACCAACTGGCTTATTTCCCCCAATTCCCTCCGGGTGGACTGGAGCTCAAAGTCCTTCTCCCTCAACTTTGAGGACTTCTTTAGTGACTTGGTGATTTTCTCCTCAAGCTTCCCCCAAAGCTAGGCTAGTTCTCCTTCCAACATCGAAGAGAGGGTAACCCTTGGTTCAAGTCGGCCTGGAGCTTTGCGAGTTTCTTGTCAGACTCCTTCCTGGCTGCAGGTAACAACTCGAGCTTACTCTGCGGCCAGCAATGGCCAACTCCTTCTCCCACCTCAGGGTGACCTACTATACATCCAAGGATTGGATAATAAACATTGCAGACAACAAAGAGGCCAATTAAGAGGGCTACTAGTCTGATGGAAAGCAAGTAATAATCAAGATTTACCCAAAAAAGACGTCATTCTCCAGCCACCTTATCTGGTTCCTCGAGAGGATCCTCTCGAACTCCTCTTGCCACGAAGGAAGTATCCCTATCCAAGAGCCATCTCATGGTCTCCCCTCTGCAGGAAAATTCCCCACTCAAAGGAGGTATCTAGTTTCTTGAAATGTTCCCGTAGAGAGATGAACAATGACCGAGGGCCCTACAGAGATAGCCCCTTTAGCCTGCTAAGTCTCAGTTGAGGGCTTCAAGAGGAATGATAAAGCAGATTCAGTCCGAAGGGTCACCTCGAAGAATCTTTCTCTAGGAACTGACTCATGGGAACTCCCACCTTGGAAAGGCGAGTTGGAGAATCCACCATCTCAGTAAGCTCAGATCATTCAGTAGAATCCACCACCCTCCTCTCCCTGAGACACAGTAGGAGAAGCTACCCCCTAGACGTTCCCCTCCCACTAGGTCGGGTCCCCCTCCAGTACCATTAGCCTCCATTCTATATCCTTCGCATCAGAGACATAATCAAAATGGCACTTCTTCTGAAAAACAAGACACACCCAAGTTAATGCCAAGTCCAACACAATAGGAAAAACTCCCAGTACAGTACCACTCTTATCTGCGGGTCAGCCTGGTCAGAGAGCTTACACTTGCCGTGCAATAGCATTGTCTTAGGTTCTTTCTCTTCTTCATCAAGTTGAGGGGAAGACGTTAACGCTATCTTTCTCCTAGATGGGTGAACCTAAACTGGACGCTTCTCAAGCGACTCAAACCACAACTTGATGCTCTGTTTTGAAAGGCTCATCTTCTTAAGCAAGGCAGCTCTTGTCCACGCACCTTCCTTCTCCATGATGGTTGCGACCATGGGAACATAACCCACATCTTCTCGAGCCCTTGAAATAACTAGGGGAACAAATAAAGGATTTGGATCCGACAACCAGCTTTAGTTTCGGTAGTCAACGCCAATCTGGAGCAGGCACTGGACCCTCCCCTAGACCCTTGTTGTGGCTATGAAGCTAATGTGCTAGAGTGCTCCTTTGTTATATTCAGTAAAAATGACGCCATGGTCCTTCTGCATAGCCGTCTCCTAAGTTCCAGAGACCTAGATAATGGTATCATGCCAATCATGGTCAATTTCTGCCAAGTTGACAATCAGTTTCTCAAGACTTCTCTACACAATGAAGAAATGATCACCTTGCTTAGTCCTTCCTATCATATAGAGGGCAAAGAAGTCATCAACCTTTAAGCATCAGAAATGAACATGTAGACAGCTTAAAAGCCCAAAAGTGCCAACCCCCTACCACCAACTGAGAGGAGGCCACTCAGTAATGACACAGAAGATAACAGATAAAGGTCAAGGGGAACTTCAACTCCAAAGCTAGGATCTGAGGGTGGAGGTATACTCCACCAGCCTTATGGGCCTCTGTTAATCGGTAAATGGAGGGAACCACTCCACCTTGACATTTGATGGTAGTTGAATGCCATACTGTTCTAGATACTTATCAACCTCCTTCTGGCTGAGGAGGGTCTTCAGTATGGGATCGAAATCCATGGCCGTTCTGGGGCAATGCTGAATCCTCTTCCTTTTACTTCAACTGCAGCCATTTCAGAACAAAAAAGGGTGAATGGAGCATCTTCTGCTGGCTTTTCTCCAGGTTTTATCAGCGATGGAAAATGCATCCTGAACTTGCCATAAGATATGTGTATCGTAGCTCCACCTTGGGATATGATCTGTCTCGAGGGAGAATGTTCTCTTCTCCCACCTTCTTTGTTGTGCCTTCCCTATAGAATGCCTCCATTAGTAGTTGAAGGGCGCGCCCATAAGCTAACTGGATGGTGAAGAAAAGAAAGATCGGCAAGATCCCATCACGCAGAAGGGATGGGACTATGCATTTTTTCATCCAGATGGGGAAGAATCTCGCTAACAGAAGCTGGCGAGATATGAGTTGCCGAGTTTTGTAGTTGAAGCTTTTAAACGAGTCACTTCCCTTGTATTTTCTATCATCCTCCTCAAAGATGACGTCCCAGTGCCCGCTGATTGTCATCATTGCTTCAACGACTATATCGGCCACTAATCGGCAAAAGCAAGCACTAAAATAAGATAAGGAAGTGTGGGTTGATGTTACTGCTTATGCAATTCTTCAGTAGTAGCGGAGTGACTATACGGTCGTATCCACAAGGAGGGAGAGCGATGGAAACTTGATGCGGCTTCAAAGTTTAAGAAGAAAGAAAGTTCTTTGTTTCCAAATAAAGAATTGAAAAGTGAAAATAAGTTGTTTGAAGAATTGTTGGAAAACATTTTGGTGGTTTGTAAAAGTGGATTTTTTTCTTAGTTGTAAAAACGCATGGCTAACTTTCTACTAAGTGCTCCCACTAATTTCTATGTTTTTGAAGATAACCTCACGATGGATCATAGGCGAACATAACCCTTGGCATTGGAACTATTCACGTGAAAATCGAGTGAAAGTTCATCCTAAAACTTAGCTTTACACGAAAAAAACTCGGACATTCCCTTATCAAGATCCGATAGAAGGCGAGAATAAGGGAAGACTCGAGTGCACTATTAGTATTGGCAAAGTTAAAAGAAAAAGTCTCTAACTTACAATAACAAGTAAAGTACACAACCCATAGATCATCAAAAACTCATTAAGCATGAAGTATAAGAAAGTAAATACTTGTAGGTAAATTAGAGTTAGAACCCTCGTCTTAAGATGCCATAGATCTTGTTTGCAAAAGGCTTATTTGACACTATTGACTCATTTGGGTTGTCAATCAAGTATTAGAAATTACTGGGTTAGTAGTTAGTTAGCCATGCTAAGGAAAAGTTAGTTAGCCATAAAAGTAAAAGAAACAACAAAGGAAAAGAAGTTGAGAGGAAGGGAGTAACACTACAACAAGAAACAACAAAAGGAAGAAGTAAAGAGAAATGAGTTTACACTATAACAAGGATACTAAAGCAAATGAAAACACAAGTAAATTGAAAGAAGGAAGAGAAGTAGTACTTGTATTAGCTTGTCACCCTTCAAATACAATACTTACACACTCTCTCTTTCACTCTAATGGCTAAAACTAAAACTAGAAGAAGCAAACTAAGCAACTACAATTCCTAGCAACAAAACACAAAATATAACTCTATTCTCTGGATCTACTTCAACTGAAGACCCCTGGGGGTATTTATAGGCACTAGGGGAAGGGGGGCCATGTGGGTGACCCGTGGCCTGAAGCGCAGGTACACGCGCGCCCTAAGGGCCACGGAAACGCGGCCAGGGCGGCATTTCCGCGGTCTTGCCAGGGCGCCGCCTGGCTTCGGGCAGCGCATCGCCCAGTCTGTCTTCTGACGCCTTGATCTTCTGGATTTGCGATTTGATGCCTTGGCTGACAAAATCTTCACTCGAAAGTCAATGGCTACTTGGTAGGCTTTTAATCACCAATTAAATGGTGATTTAGGTCTTCTTCTTTATTTGCACACCATGGACCTAGGATCGAGCAAGCAAGGTTTTATTAGCAAAATTTTACATGAATTAAATATGAAAATGTGTTGAAAATTATGCAAGACACTAATCACACCCTCACACTTATCTTTTTGATCGTCCCGAGCAAAAAAAAATAAAAAATTATTATACCACTTTCCCAGGTGACGCAATTGCACTGAGCATATGCAACAAGCCTTTAAACCTCTAGGTTTCCCCTATAGGAGGAGTGTTGTCTCCTAAGAGTTTTCAGCGGATTGCACCCACAAAATCCAGTAAGTAAAGAAAAGTAGTTAGTTGTTAGAAAAATTTTGTCATGAAAAAGAACTTTCAATCAACTAAGTAAAAACGACCGAATGATGTAAGAATTAGGTTTAACCCTCATAAGTCCTCTTATAGTTTAGCCTTCATAAAAGAAGAAACTATGGTTTTTCTTTAAATTTAGAAAGGATCTTGTACTTCTAACTCATTCTTTTATTTTGCTGATAGATATGCATAATGTGTAAGTGTGATGTGCTTGGGTTTTTTCAACTCAACTTTGAATATCATTTAATTTGATTAATATTTATTTACTTATTATTCTTGGTTCCATAGGCTTTCTACTTCACTTATGTAAACATATCAAACCGTTGACTCCCAAACCAGATAGTCTTAGGGCACCAGGTGGAAAACACCCTTCAGGTCAAATATGAAGTGGAGTAGGCCACGAAATCAAGATTTATTTATACATTATTGTATATAGAATTTTTTTTGGCGTGAGTAATCATGCTTCTTGAGGCACAATTATCCAGCTTTTTTTTTTCCATAGTTGTGTCACTAAATTCGAAGCATGTGTGTGGGTTATGCGTATTCTACTAAGGCTAGATAAAAGGTATGTGTTATTTTCCTTTTCCCTTCTAACTTTTTAGTCAAACCAACCTTTCTTGTTTATTTAGGTAAAAAATAAAGATTCATTAATAAGGTTCTCGTAATTCCTACAATCTTTTGGTATTTTTATAAAGAGTATGAAATTTCTTTTCAATCTGGAGATTTTTTTTTAAAGAAGGAAGAGAAGTAAAAGGAAAAAGAAAAAGTATTAGCACCCCCCCACACCTATCTAACGCATTGTCCTCAATGAATGCAGATGTAAATGCAAATGCAATAAATAGGGTGAAGAAATGATGTCATCGTCTTCGTGGACTCGGGCCGGCCAAGCGCGAATAGGCTAAAGAAATGTCAAAAAGAATGTTGAAGGGGTAAGCATATAAACATTTTTTTTTATTTATTTGTTTTTTAGTTGCTGTGGGTAGGTGTATGACGGGGCAAAAAGAGTCAGTACACTCTCATCTGGAGTCATAGGCTCAGTGGTCAAGAAGGGCTTCAGTCTTTGCCCGTTCACTATGAATTCCGTGTTGTTTTTAGGGTCTATAATAAGGACAGCACCGTGTGGAAAAATGTTGCGCACAATGAATGGTCCAGACCAACGAGTCTTCAGCTTCCCTGTGAAAATATGTAGCCTTGAGTTGTACAGCAGAACCTTGTCTCCTAGTGTAAAGTTTTTTCGGGTATGATCTGTGTTGGCCCAAAGGCCTTTCACTCTAGTTTTGATGATGATTAACTCATGTAGTTATGTGTACTAATTATCTTGTGATTTTAGTTTCAGTTTATTAATCAAGATATTAGTTGGTGTTTAGCTTCAACAAGATGTATTGGAAGCTTGCACATGTTGATTCAAGAGCCCGCGCATCAAAGATCATACATTGCACTTGCTCGGTGAATCAAAAGTTTTTGGATCGAGCCGACTTGGAGATTGCGCTCTAGCTTGGAGATTGCGCTCTACAAGAAGACTTAGGTATCTATAGTTTTAGTTTGGGTTTAGATCCTAATTGTAAAGATTAGAATAGTATGATAAGCTCAAGTTCACAAAACACACACCTTTCATGTTTTGATTTTCGGTTTTAGGTTTAACCGATCTTGGTTTTCATGAATAGATTTTTTATCAAAACAAGTTTACATGGTTTATGTATATTACATTTGTTCTATATACATGCATGCTTCAATTGTTTAGACAAACTTTGTTTGATAATCTATTCCATGTGTTTTATGTTTTGGTATTTACAACAAAACATATTTTTGGACTTAATGACAAAAATCATGATATATATATATATGTTTCTTGTATATTGAATTTCTATTCATATACAACATGCTTCAAAATGTTTAAATATCATATTTTGTATTTCAGATAAGTTTTAGACAATGTGTATTTTCTATTCAAAATACAAGGTTTTAGAAAATACGGTCTTTAGTTTTTGGCAAAATTTCCATGACACAAAAATAGTCAAATATGTTTGAAATTTGTGTTAGGATTTTTAACACAAGTTTGTATTTCAATATAAAATGATAAAACTATTTTTCTGGAATTTTAGAGATTTTGTGGGATTTATTATAATATTTTTCCCCAGATTTCAGACCTGTTTTTGTCTGCCAGGCTTGGCCGGTCGACTGGTACGGTCGACCGCACCAAAGAAGCCAGTCGACCGATCCGGTCGACCGACGTGCACAGATACGTGCACGCTGGCTGACTCTATAGCCGGTCGACCGAAGCGGTCGACCGACGGAGAGCTGTTGGCTCTCAGGAATTCTCGGTCGACCGAGGCGGTCGACCGGTAGCCACAACGGTTCAAATTTGACCGTTGGGCGGTCGACCGTCCCGGTCGACCGGAAGGCTATTTCTGGCAAATATTCTGTAAACGGCTAGTTTTCTAAAATTGCCTATAAATACCCCATTTGTGAGAGTTTTTCTCTAAGAATTTTTGGGCTAATATTTTCTATCTCTCTGGTGTTTTTGCTGCAAGAAAAATAGGTTTTTGGATTCAAAGTGAACAATCTTTTGTGTTTGTGATTAGGGTTTGAAAAACCAAAGAAAAGGGATTTTGGGAAAAGCTTTTGTTTGAACTTCTATATCTTGATTTCATTTGTTTCCCAAAGGTTTTTCTTTGAGTTGCTAGTTTCATATCCCTTGGTTTTCTCCACACTTGAGCTAAAATCTACTATCTATATCTATAGGATTTTTGTGTGGAAAAGAAGAAGTTGTTTGTGGTTGTTGTTGTGACCACCAAGTTGTAACCCAATCTTTTCTTAGCTTTGTGCTTTGGGTTGTATCCCTCTAGTTGAGAGGTGATCCTTGTATTGGTTTGTGATTGGGAGTTTTGAGTTTGCCTCAAAGAGGAGGTTGTGATTGTTGACTTGGAGTGGTGCCTCAAGGAGGAGGTTGTATTTGTAAAGAGAGGAGTTGGGTACTCCTTGTGAGAGTTCTTTGTGGACTAGCTAGTGGATTAGAAATCCTTCGTGTGTCGAAGGCGGGGATGTAGAGCTGGGTGCTCGAACCTCGAAACATATCTTGTTGTTTGCGCTTGATCCATTGACTCTCTCTCTATCTCTCTCTTTACTTTGTGCCTTGCCTTATTCATATTGTGCATTCATATTTGCTTGGCTTGGTTGTGTGTGAATCATTTGTTGATCACACTTGAGTGTAATTTGCATTAAGTTTTTAAACTCCGCATTTAGTTCATAGATTAGCATTGTCACCTATTCACCCCCCCCTCTAGGTGACTTTTCAATTGGTATCAGAGCTAGCGCTCCTGATATTTAGGTTTAACCACCTAGGAGTGTGATCTTGGATTGCTAATCTTCATTTGCATCTCATTTGCACTCATACTAGTTTGCTCTCATGGCTAGCCCTCCTATGTTTGACCATACTAGACTTGACTCTTGGAAAGTTAACATGACTAGATATTTAAAAACACTAGGTCATCTAGTTTATCAAGCCATCACCATAGAAGCCCTCCCAAATATTAGTAAGCATAAGAAGGCCAATGCACTTGCACTTCAAACACTTAGAGCATCTTTTGATAATAATCTCTTACTTGTTTTTGATAGTTTTAACTCGGCTTTTGCAGTTTGGAGCGTCTTGACATCTCCGGAGCTTCCAAGGATCATCAACAATATGAGGAGATCTAGGAGAGATGTATCCGAAGAGCCTTGTTTCATGGCATATGGGAATGACTCTCATGAGGTACAATCGGACTCTCAAATACATGGTAGCTCTAGCTCTTATTGCCATGGATGTTTTGAGGTTCAAAATTTAAATGTTGAACTTGCTTCTAAGCTTGAAAAATTCTTGGAAAAACATAACTCTTTGAAAGAAAAACATTTTGATTTACAAAAAGAAATGAAGGATTTATGCTCTACTTTTGAAACCGTTTTGCAAGAGAAGGAAGAGATCACTAGTGAATGTGACTCACTAAGATCTCAATTAGACATTGCTTTAAAAGAAATTGAAGTTTTAAAAGGCAAAAATGATTGTGATGATATTTTGGAGCACAATGAGATTTTATCCTCAAGATTGGATTGTGTTTTCAAAGAAAACCTTACTTTGAAAAATAAAATTGATTCTATTACAAAAGAATTGGATTTGGTTTTGATTAAAAATAAATCTTTGCAAAATGATATTGATATTCATGTTTGCCATGCTAGTGTAGCTTCTACTTCTTGCACACCTATTGCATGCTCCACTTTGTCTTCTAGCATAGAAAATGATATAAATAATTTGAAGAAAAGTGTTGATTGTTTGGGCTCCACTTTGAGCCATTGTGCCATGAATCACACACGATTGGAAACCTTGATTCGCAAGAAACAAGTTCCAACCTTGCATGCACACCCATCTAGGCATACACATGCTTTTCATGATCACCACTATCATATGTATGCTCACGTGTACACATGTACACATTGTGGTCGAAAAGGCCACCTTGCTAGATTTTGTTATGATCGCATTTATCATGAAAATTTAGCAACTAATTATGTTTGGGTTAGAAAAGATACTAACCCCCGTGGACCCACAAAGAAATGGGTACCAAGATCCACCTCTTTGACTTTTGATGTAGGTGGGAGCTCTCGCGTCACGTGAGAGATTTGGTGCCTTGATGTGGATGCGTTCTAAGCTTAAAAGAGAATTATCTGGATGCTTCACACTCAAGGAAATTTGGTGGGAGGACCACCGTGTTTTGGAGAACTAGAGGTGCAACTTCATTGGTTTTGGTATCATCTCTAACTCCTAATTTTTTATTTGCATACTTTCCATGTTCATCTTTTATAGCATGTCATGTTTTGTTGTTCATTATGCTTGTGCCTTGTTCATTAGATTATGTTATACATGTTTAGTTCCTTGAGCACCCATGTTTCATATGGATCTATATTTAGTGTTCTCACTTTGTTTATACTAACATGTATGCCTTAGATCTATTGCACATGCATATGCATAATGATCATTTGGATGTTTACGATTCTATGATTTTTGTTTTAATAATTCATGTGTTGTTTAGTATGTTTATTGCCATGATTAGTAGAACATGTGGATTTGAATTATGATCAATTTTTGTCTATCATGACATTATTATGACTTGTTTTATGATTCGTGATTTGAATATATGTTTAGAAGTTAGTTTTCATTAAAACTAGGATTCATACTTGTACATAGAATGGACTACAAGTAAACCTTTGTAATATTTGTGCTTGAATGCCTATTTGTATCCATTAGATGTGCTGGTATAGTCTAGTTTTGATGATTCGTACATTCTAACTTGTATTCCCCATTTTGGAAATGTTTTATGATATTGAGTTTTAACTTCATGTATATGTCTATCTTGTCTTAACTATTGATTATACATATACATCCTTGAGCCACGTGCCTTCATGCATATACCTTTGTGGACTCCTTTTGTTTGGGATATGTATGTATACTTTAGTTTGTACATGACATACATATGCCTTGAAGTTTAAATCGTTTGGATGAATTTCATGTTTGCTAAGCGATTTCACATGTATGATGAATCTCATATTTTTAAGATGATTTCAATTAGTGATTTCACATGAATTTCATGTTTTTAATTTTGAGCTTGATTGTCCATTTTCATGTGTTCTCACAACACTTGTACACTCACTCTATTTATGTTTTCTCATGACTTAGTTTTCATGAGTACAAGTTATGCTATATGGATTTTGAGTGTTTTAGTGCCATGTGGTTTACATATGTCTTCATGAAAATTTTTTTTTGGATCTCATACTAGTTGATTCATATAACTAGTTATGATATTCTTCCTTGGTAGAGATTTTCAAACATACTACATTTTCAAACCTATTTTTGAAAACCCCTACCATCTAAGGGTGGTTGGATGGGAGATCATGTTCATGTATGCTTTATAATAAAAATCATTTTAAACTTGCACATGATTGGGTGGTAGTGAATATGAGATATACACTTGATCTTATTGTTGTTTCAATTGGTATCATTGAATTCTTTTAATTGGTATCAAATCTTGACATCCTTTTCTATACTCATATATGTTTTGTTTTATATATATGTATGCATACACTTCATATAGTATCAATTTACAATTGGTATCTATTTCTTACATACATATATAGATAATTTATTTGTGCTTCAAGATTTATGCACTAATTTTGCTTATGATAAGCTTGATTTTTTTAATGACCATCATTTTCAATTGATTCAATTTTCAATTGGTTTCTATATACAAGCATTATCATTATCTTGCTTATGCTAAGCTTGAGCTTTAACATTATTTCAATTGACTTAGTCTTCAATTGGTATATTATTTCTAGCTTAAGCATATGTTTAGTTGGTATTTCATAAAGGGGGAGAAAACTCACATTTCAATTTTTCAATTGGTATTTAGTTTACCTTTGGTTTTGTTTCCCACTCCCTAACTTTATGAGAAATTTTTTTTTTTTTTGATTTAAGAATGATTATTGATTTTTAATTGGTATCATATGCTTATAAAGATATATATCTTCAATTGGTATCAATGTGTTTTTCAATTGGTATCATGTGTTTTATTTTTCAATATGTTTTAATTTCAATTGGGATCATATTTGTTTTCAATGCCCCTCTTACTTTCAATTGGTAATTGGTAGGCATTTCTTAAATGTTTTTATGATCACTTTCTATTGATATCATAATGCACTTCTTTGACACATTTTTTTAATTGGTATCATTTTTGGTTTCACCCCTTGAAGTAGTTTGTTTATTCTTTGTTTTATATATTTAGGGGGAGAAGAATTCATATCTATTTTGTTTTTACCCCTTTGTTGATGATTGACAAAAAGGGGGAGAAGATTTATTGGAGTTGATATGCATGAGTTTTCAGTTTTATGTTCATTTCATCTCCATTGGTATTGGTATCAAGAGCATTATGAGTTTTGTTTTTATTAGTATCCATTGGTATCAAGAGCATGTTTTTGGTAATTTAGTTGTTTTGTTAGAATTGGAATCAATAGCATGTTTCATATGCATATTCATTTTGTTTCAAGTACCCTGTTTATATGCATCTTATTGTTTGTTTATTCCTATGCATGAGTTAAGGGGGAGCTTCTTTGAAGCTTTACTTTAATCCATGCATATATAACTCCATGAGTTTTGTCATCATCAAAAAGGGGGAGATTGTTGGCCCAAAGGCCTTTCACTCTAGTTTTGATGATGATTAACTCATGTAGTTATGTGTACTAATTATCTTGTGATTTTAGTTTCAGTTTATTAATCAAGATATTAGTTAGTCTTTAGCTTCAACAAGATGTATTGGAAGCTTGCACATGTTGATTCAAGAGCCCGCGCATCAAAGATCATACATTGCACTTGCTCGGTGAATCAAAAGTTTTTGGATCGAGCCGACTTGGAGATTGCGCTCTAGCTTGGAGATTGCGCTCTACAAGAAGACTTAGGTATCCATAGTTTTAGTTTGGGTTTAGATCCTAATTGTAAAGATTAGAATAGTACTATAAGCTCAAGTTCACAAAACACACACCTTTCATGTTTGATTTTCGGTTTTAGGTTTAACCGATCTTGGTTTTCATGAATAGATTTTTTATCAAAACAAGTTTACATGGTTTATGTATATTACATTTGTTCTATATACATGCATGCTTCAATTGTTTAGACAAACTTTGTTTGATAATCTATTCCATGTGTTTTATGTTTTGGTATTTACAACAAAACATATTTTTGGACTTCATGACAAAAATCATGATATATATATATGTTTCTTGTATATTGAATTTCTATTCATATACAACATGCTTCAAAATGTTTAAATATCATATTTTTGTATTTCAGATAAGTTTTAGACAATGTGTATTTTCTATTCAAAATACAAGGTTTTAGAAAATACGGTTTTTGGTTTTTGGCAAAATTTTCATGACACAAAAATAGTCAAATATGTTTGAAATTTGTGTTAGGATTTTTAACACAAGTTTGTATTTCAATATAAAATGATAAAACTATTTTTGTGGAATTTTAGAGATTTTGTGGGATTTATTATAATATTTTTCCCCAGATTTCAGACCTGTTTTTGTCTGCCAGGCTTGGCCGGTCGACTGGTACGGTCGACCGCACCAAAGAAGCCAGTCGACCGATCCGGTCGACCGACGTGCACGGATACGTGCACGCTGGCTGACTCTGTAGCCGGTCGACCGAAGCGGTCGACCGACGGAGAGCTGTTGGCTCTCAGGAATTCTCGGTCGACCGAGGCGGTCGACCGGTAGCCACAACGGTTCAAATTTGACCGTTGGGCGGTCGACCGTCCCGGTCGACCGGAAGGCTATTTCTGGCAAATATTCTGTAAACGGCTAGTTTTCTAAAATTGCCTATAAATACCCCATTTGTGAGAGTTTTTCTCTAAGAATTTTTGGGGCTAAAATTTTCTATCTCTCTGGTGTTTTTGCTGCAAGAAAAATAGGTTTTTGGATTCAAAGTGAACAATCTTTTGTGTTTGTGATTAGGGTTTGAAAAACCAAAGAAAAGGGATTTTGGGAAAAGCTTTTGTTTGAACTTCTATATCTTGATTTCATTTGTTTCCCAAAGGTTTTTCTTTGAGTTGCTGGTTTCATATCCCTTGGTTTTCTCTACACTTGAGCTAAAATCTACTATCTATATCTATAGGATTTTTGTGTGGGAAAAGAAGGAGTTGTTTGTGGTTGTTGTTGTGACCACCAAGTTGTAACCCAATCTTTTCTTAGCTTTGTGCTTTGGGTTGTATCCCTCTAGTTGAGAGGTGATCCTTGTATTGGTTTGTGATTGGGAGTTTTGAGTTTGCCTCAAGGAGGAGGTTGTGATTGTTGACTTGGAGTGGTGCCTCAAGGAGGAGGTTGTATTTGTAAAGAGAGGAGTTGGGTACTCCTTGTGAGAGTTCTTTGTGGACTAGCTAGTGGATTAGAAATCCTTCGTGTGTCGAAGGCGGGGATGTAGAGCTGGGTGCTCGAACCTCGAAACATATCTTGTTGTTTGCGCTTGATCCATTGACTCTCTCTCTATCTCTCTCTTTACTTTGTGCCTTGCCTTATTCATATTGTGCATTCATATTTGCTTGGCTTGGTTGTGTGTGAATCATTTGTTGATCACACTTGAGTGTAATTTGCATTAAGTTTTTAAACTCCGCATTTAGTTCATAGATTAGCATTGTCACCTATTCACCCCCCCCCCTCTAGGTGACTTTTCAATCTGGTCATGAAAAAGTTTAGTCCTGCTTTTGGTGATCCGAGCATTCTCATAGGCTTCATTCCGTATCTCCTCTAATTCTGAAATCTGCAGTCTTCTAAGTTCATCGACCTTGGTTAGATCAAAATTGAGTTGCTTAATGGCCCATAGGGCACGGTGTTCTAATTCGACTGGCAGATGACAGGCTTTTCCGAATATGATTTTGTAAGGAGACATCCCAGAACCGTCTTAAAAGCAGTGCGGTAAGCCCACAATGCATCATTGAGTTTGACTGACCAATCCTTTCAGTTTTATCCGACAATCTTTTCCAGAATGAGCTTGATCTGTCGATTGGTGACCTCGACCTGCCCATTTGTCTGGGGATGATACGGAGTAGACAACTTGTGATTGATGGAATATTTTCGCATTAGAGCTTCAAAAACTCTGTTGCAAAAATGCGATCCATTATCGCTCTAGGGGTGCCAAATCGGAAGAAGAATTCTCTTTGAGAAATTTGACAATCACTTTGTTGTCATTGGTTTTAGTTAGCACAGCTTCTACCCATTTAGAGACATAGTCTACAGCAACCAAAATGAACTGGTTGCTGAAGGAATTAGGGAATGGCCCCATGAAATTGATACCCCAAACATCAAAAATTTCAACTTCCAGAATCGGGTTTAGGGGCGTCATGTCTCTTCTTGAAATTTTCCTAATTTTTTAACAATTTGCGCATGACTTGAAAAATGGTATGAGTCTTTGAACAAAGTGGGCCAGTAAAACCCACTTTGTAGAACCTTCTCTGCAGTCTTGCGGGGACCGAAGTGTCCTCCGCATGCAAGGTCATGGCAAAAGCTGAGCACACTCCTCTGTTCCTCCTCTGGTATGCATCGTCAAATTATTTGATCGGGACAATGCTTAAAAAGATACGGTTCTTCCCAGAAGAAGTACCGTACTTGGGCAAAGAAGCGGTATTGGTCTTGCTTTGTCCAGTCAGCGGGTAATTGTCCAATGGCCAGGTAATTAACAATGTCTGCATACCAGAGTTCCTTGAGAATGGCCAGGATGTGCTCGTCTGGGAAATCCTGATTGATCGGAGCTTGTATGATCGGTGCGTTCGAAATTCGTGAGAGATGATCAGCGACCATATTTTCTATACCTCATTTATCCCGAATTTCCAAGTCAAATTCTTGAAGCAAAAGGATCCACCGAATCAATTGGGCTTTTGCTTCCTTTTTGGTCATGAGGTATTTCAGAGCCGAGTGATCTGTGAAAATCACCGTCTTCGAACCTAACAAGTAGGGCTGGAACTTCTCTAACGCAAAGACAACGGCCAAGAATTCCTTCTCAGTCGTTGTATAATTCTGTTGGGCGTCATTCAAGGTCCTACTCGAATAGTAAATCACGTGATGCCTATTATCGATGTGTTGTCCTAGAACAGCGCCGATAGCAAAATCAGATGCATCACACATGATTTCAAATGGTTGGACCTAATTAGGAACAGAAATTACGCGCAGAAATAAGTTCTTGCTTAAGCTTTCCCCATGACTTGAAACATTCGTCGTTAAAATTGAAGGGCACATCCTTAGTGAGCAGGTTAGTTAAGGGCCCAGCGATTTTGCTAAAATCCTTAATGAACCGTCGGTAGAACCTAGCATGCCCTAAAAAGGATCTAATATCCTTGATGCTTTTGGGTGGTGGAAGCTTAGCAATCACTTCTACTTTAGCCTTGTCTACTTCTATGCCTCTCCTCGAAATCTCATGGCCCAAGACAATCCGCTGTCTCACCATGAAGTAACATTTTTCTCAGTTTAGAGTTAGGTTCTTCTCCTTACATCTTTGTAGCACTAACTCTAGGTGATGAAGACACTGGACAAATGAATCTCCGTAGATGGAGAAATCATCTATGAAAATCTCAAGAAAACGTTCTACCATGTCGGAGAAAAGACTAAGCATGCACCGTTGGAATGTCGCGGGAGCATTGCACAATCCAAAGGGCATATGTCGGTAAGCGAAGGTTCCGAACGGGCAGGTGAATATGGTCTTTCCTAGTCTTCTACAGGAATGGGGATTTGATTGTATCCCGAGTACCCATCTAGGAAGCAGTAGTAGTCATATCCAGCCAATCGTTCTAGCATTTGGTCAATGAAGGGTAGCGGAAAGTGGTCTTTACGGGTAGCTGCATTCAACTTCCTATAGTCGATACAAACACGAACCTTGGTAGGTAGTCTTGTTTGTACCAACTCTTTTTCTTCATTTTCTACCACCGTAAAGCCAACCTTCTTTTGGACCGCATGAACAGGGCTAACTCATTGGCTATCAGAAATGGGATAAATGATCCCATTATCTAATAGTTTCAGAATTTCAGCCTTAACTACCTCTTGCATGAGAGGGTTAAGCCTGCGTTGTGGGTCCCTCCTAGGGGTTGCTTCATCGACTAAATGGATTCTATGTTGTACTATGGCTGGACTTATTCCCTTGATGTCCTTCATCGTCCATCCAATGGCTTCCCTATGTCTTTTCAGAATAGACATTAAGCTGTCCTCTTGTTGCTCAGTCAGGTGAGATGCTATAATGACTGGCAAGGTGTCCTTTCCACCCAGGTAGGCGTACTTGAGGTGTTCAGGCAAGGCTTTTAGCTCTAGGGAAGGAGTTGCTTCATTGGAGGCAATCTCTGGGTTTTCAATCCTATGATGAGGTACACTTGGGCTTAATGCCCAATCCACTGCTGAATCTACGATTTGGTCTAGATTAAAATCCTCAGCCCCCATATCAAACTCTTCCTTAATTTCTGTCTCCATGCTTTCCTCATGCTCACTGGTCAGGTTTTCAAAAGAATTGACCTCAAACGTCTGATCATTGACATCCCTAGGTTGTCTTCCAAGATTGAAGACGACTTCCTTAGTCATGTCTCCGAAAGTCAATCGCATGGACCCGTTCCAACAGTTGATAATGGCATTGGCTGTAGCAAGGAATGGGCGCCCTAAGATGACAGGAGTTTGAGACCTTGGATTGGACACAGGTTGGGTCTCAAGCATAAAGAAGTCAACAGGGTAGATGAAATCCCCGACCCGGATAAGGACGTCTGTGATTTCTCCCTTCCGGATCTTTACAGATCGGTCAGTAAGCTGAATGGTGACTCGAGTTGGGCTTAGCTCGCCCAACCCAAGTTGCTGGTATACTAAGAGAGGTAGCAAGTTGATACTTGCTTCTCAGTCAAGAAGTGCTCTACTGATTTCGGTCTGTCCTATGGTGCAGGAAATGGTGGGACATCCAGGATCCTTGTATTTCACCGGAATGGGACCAGAAAGAATTTCACTTATATTAGTTGCCAAGAACACTTTCTTGGGCACATTGGTCTTTCTCTTCTTCGTACACATATCCTTAAGAAATTTGGCATAAGCCGGGACTTGTTGGATAGCGTCAAGAAGTGGCACATTCAATTTGACCTAGTTGAACATCTCTAGCATTTTCTCCATATGCATATTCTTATTGTTGTTCCTAAGCCTATTGGGAAAGGGTGCTACAGGCTTATGAACTTGTTCAGCAGCTTTGTCCTCGTCAGATGTTTGAGGAGCAGTATTAGAGGAACTAGCAGAGGTGGAGGCTGGAGTGGGATTAGGATGGACTGGACTTTTCTATTGGTAGACCTAGTTATATACCTTCTTTCAAGATCATAGTGTATGAATAGCATTACACTAGTTGATCGATGGATCCTGAATTTTATATGCTTGATTGGAGATTTTTTGGTTAATTAGCGGCTGACTAGGTAAAGTACCCTTTGGTCTTTCACTTAGGGAGCTAGCTAATTGGCTCAACTGCATTTCCAATCTTTATATGGCCTATGAATGATTGTTCAGAGTTTGTCCCTGATTTTGCATAAAAGCGGTTTGGGACTTCATGAAAGCCTCTATGCTCTCCTCCAATTTACTGATTTTCTTTTCTATTGGAGAGCTTTGGGAGGAGGAAGATAGGGCTTGACTGGGAAAAGGAGGTGCAGGAGTAGGATGGTGAAAATTGTTGGAGAAATTAGGCCGGGAGGATTGTTTGGGGCCTGGGAGGATTGTTTGGGAGAAATTAGGGTGATTCCTCTAACCCGGATTGTATGTTTGTGAGCAGGGGTTGTGAGGCGGCCCTGAGTAAGCCGCGATCAGGTGTTCCGGTGGCACTTGCTGGGCATGAAAAACGAGGCGCTCTTCAAAGACATGGTCTGGTGCCTGACAGTATAAACAACCCGGATTGTGAATTGGTGATGGGTTGATCTGGTTGACATTGGCAGGCTCTTTTGTTTCTAGAGCCTCTATCCTTCTGACTAGGGTAGCAATCTTAGCCCCGGCAGCTATGGATGATTCTAGAGATAGGAGCCCTCCTCTTGAAGATATGGATTGTGAATTCTTCAGTTTTTTTGAGGCTGGCTCCCATTGCAGGGTTTTCTGAGCTAAATCCTCAAATAAATCCCAACACTGATTCTCATCCTTCTACAAGAACCCTCCCTGACACATCGTTTCTAATAGGGTCTTTGTCTAATAGTCTAAAACATCCTAGAGAATCTGGCATTGACACCATTTCTCCACACCATGATGGGGGCACTGAGCTAGGAGATCTTTGAATCGCTCAAAGTATCTCCAAAATGGTTCACTCTATTCTTGCCTAAACTGCATGGTGTTCTTCCTAATGAGGACAGTTTTGTGAATCTCCAAGAAGGCCTTGACGAAGTCATCCCATGTCATGACTGAATCTGCTGCCAAACTGTACAACTATTTCTTCGCTAGGTCCTTTAGGGAAAAATGGATGAAACGTAACCTAACGGCATCGTCTCCTAGCTGGGGTATACGCATCATGGGACACACTTCTTCAAATTCCCTAACAAAGAAGTATGCGTCTTCTGATTCTAAACCATGAAATTTGGGAAGAGTGTTAATGAATTGAGGTTTTAACTCGAATTTATTTCCGTTTTCTTCAGGAAGTTTTATGCAAGATGGAAGTGAAGTTCTGATCGGGTAAAATCTATCCTAAAGTGACGCCATCACCGGTTCTGGATGCAAGGGTAGAGAAGTGTTTCTTATTAATCTAAAAGTTGATGGATTTCTCACCCACTCTTGCATGCAGCACACCACAAACAACGTGAAGACAACAAACAATCGAAAAAGAACAAAAAACAGACAAAAGAAAGAAAAACAACCACAAGCCTTAGTCTAAGGTACCTGGACCTAGACAAATCCTAACTGGTCGATTCTCCGGGGAAGGTTGTTGCAGGAACTCGACTACAAGCTAATCGGCCAGGAAAGGGCAAAGCTCGGGGGGAGGAATCCGGGCGGAGCCACGGGCCTAATTACGCCAAACCACAGAACTTTTGTGGCTTTACCTCTCAATCCACTTTCCTTAGACACCGATTTTGCAGGAGTATAGTTCTTGAAATTTCCAACCTCAGTTAATCTCTTAGTGAGTCCGAGATGTCCCTAGGGCCAACGTCTATTGATTTTTAGTTAAGGCTTGGGAAAGTGTGAGTACACTTGGAGATGGTTTTTGGGCTAAGGAAGGGTGATGAAATCCTCACCTTATCTTGTTTATTTAGGTTTTGCCCTTAATGTCAATTGTGCAAGTGTGCAGTTTATTCACAACAAGTTAACATTCAAAGCCGTAAATCACTTCAAAATGTTGGTCTTATTCTATATGAATGCACATATACCTTTTCTCCAGCACTCTTTAACAGAAATTGAAATGAATTGAAATAGACACGTGCCTAAATGCAAAAGTCTAATCCAAATTTTAATTAAGCAACAAGTGAATTTCTGTTGAGTTTATTATACATGCATAAAGGTGAAGCATCCAAGGAAACTAAAAATTTAGAATGCAATTTTTTTTAGCGGCTTTTGGCAACCCTGCAAACGAGTTTGTTAGTACTTCAATCGGAAAAACTCGCTTTCACACGAATTTTTCCGAGGACAAATGAATCCTCGCGCAATGTCCTTGGCCACCTCTTTCGCTTCCCGTGATAGTGAGCTCCTTGGTACTTTTCCTACACACAAAAATAAAGAACAATCTTTAGTATTTAACAATAAAGCCGTTCCCTCCCCCGCAACAGCGCAAAAATTTTATCGGCAAAAAGCAAGCACTAAAATAAGATAAGGAAGTGTGGGTTAATGTTACTGCTTTTGTATTCTTCCGTAGTAGCGAAGTGGCTATACGGGTCATATCCACAAGGAGGGAGAGCGATGGAAGCTTGATGCGGCTTCAAAGTTCAAGAAGAAAGAAAGTTCTTTGTTTCCAAATAAAGAATTGAAAAGTGAAAACAAGTTGTTTGAAGAATTATTGGAAAATGTTTTGGTGGTTTGTAAAAGTAGATTTTTTTCTTAGTTGTAAAAACGCATGGCTAACTTTCTACTAAGTGCTCCTACTAATTTCTAATTTTTCGAAGATTGCCTCACGATGGATGATAGGCGAATATAACCCTTGTGCATTGGAACTATTCATGTGGAAATCGAGTGAAAGTTCATCCTAAAACTTAGCTTTACACGGCAAAAACTCGGACATTTCCTTATTAAGATCCGATAGAAGGCGAGAAAAGGGAAGACTCGAGTGCACTATTGATATCGGTAAAGTTAAAAGGAAAAGTCTCTAACTTACAATAACAAGTAAAGTATACAACCCATAGATCATCAAAAACTCATTAAGCATGAAGTATAAGAAAGTAAATACTTGTAGGTAAATTAGAGTTAGAACCCTCGTCTTAAGATGCCATAACTCTTATTTGCACAAGGCTTGTTTGACACTATTGACTCATTTGGGTTATCAATCAAGTGTTAGAAATTAGTGGGTTAGTAGTTAGTTAGCCATGCTAAAGAAAAGTTAGTTAGCCATAAAAGTAAAAGAAACAACAAAGGAAAAGAAGTTGAGAGGAAAGGAGTTACACTACAACAAGAAACAACAAAAGGAAGAAGTAAAGAGAAATGAGTTTACACTGTAACAAGGAAGTAAAAGCAAATGAAAGCACAAGTAAATTGAAAGAAGGAAGATAAGTAGTACTTGTATTAGCTTGTCACCCTTCAAATACAACACTTACACAATCTCTCTTTCACTCTAATGGCTAAAACTAAAACTAAAAGAAGCAAACTAAGCAACTACAATTCCTAGCAACAAAACACAAAAATACAACTTTATTCTCGGGATCTGCCTCAACTGAAGACCCCTGGGGGTATTTATAGGCACCAGGGGAAAGGGGGCCACGTGGGTAACCCGTGGCCCGAAGTGCAGGCGCGCGCGCCCAAAGGGCCGCGAGAACGCGGCTAGGGCCGCGTTCTCGCTGCCCTGCCAGGGCGGCGCGCGCCTGGCTTCAGGCAACGCGTCGCCCAGTCTGTCTTCTGACGCCTTGATCTTCTAGATTTGCGATTTGATGCCCTGGGCTGACAAAATCTTCACTCTAAAGTTAATAGCTACTTGGTAGGATTTTAATCGCCAATTAAATGGTGATTTAGGTCTTCTTCTTCATTTGCACACTATGGACCTAGGTTCAAGCAAGCAAGGTTTTATTAGCAAAATTTTACATGAAATAAATATGATAATGTGATGAAAATTATGCAAAATTAGAGACTAACTGGGGTGTGGATCTCTTTTAGCACACTTTCTAAAGTGAGGAATAGGTGAAAGTACACCTAGAGGGGGGGTGAATAGGTATACAGCTAATCTAAGAAAAATAATGCGGAATTTAAAAACTTAATCGCAACACACTTAGTGTAACCAAAGAGTGTAGCCGAATTCTCGGTGAAGGGCTCTGGACTAACTCATCTTGATTCCTCTGAATAAGAGTTGAGGTGCTATATGAAGCTCTCTTGGTTAAACACAAGAATGGCACACAAACAAACCAAGCATGTATATGATATGACAATAAGATGCAATGCACAATGTAAGTGAGAGAGTTAGAGAAAGTGGACCAAACGCAAATAACAAGATATGTTTCGAGGTTCGAGCACACAGCTCTACGTCACCGCCTTCACACAGAAGGATTTTCACTAACTCGTCCACACAGGACTTCCCACACAGGGAACCTCCACTGAGGATTTGGGGCAATTATAATTGGGAGTACACAACTCCTCTCTCTAACAAATACAACCTCTACACTTGGAGACAAGGCACTAAGCTAACACAATATCAACCCACAAATGAGGGATAGGCACAATGCCACTCAAACAATAATCACCTCACACTTGAGGGATTCCAATACAATCTCCACCTCTCACTAGAGGGTGCAAAATACCACTTCCACAATCACCTCTCACTAGAGGGATATCATAATGATGGCAAGTTTACAACTTGGTGGTCTCTTTCAACCACAAACCAATTCTTTCTCACAAAACAATGATCCTATAGATAGGATAGTTAGATAATCTCAAGTGTGAGAAAACAAAGAGTTTAGAAATCAAAAACTCAAAGAAAAACTCTTGGGAAAACTTCTATAGAGTTATAAAAATGAAGATCAAAACCAATCCCAAAGACTTTCTTTTTCTTTGAATTTTCTAATGCTTTTAAAACAAATAAAGATCAAATCTTTAAGCTTAAAAACTCTTTTGAAAACTTGTATTAAAGAACTAGAGAAGATAGAAATTTTTGCTCTTAAAATTCTTGTTAAAAATAACCAAGAAATGGGGTATTTATACCCTCATTTCAAATCTGCCCGTTGGTAGCTGAAAAGGGCCAGATTTCCCTTCCGTTCGACCGGCCAACTGTGAAGTTTTTGACCGTTGAGCCTACCGGTCGACTGCCGGTTGACCGGGATTGGATCCAGAGAGCAATGGCTCTCTAGCCGGTCGATCGCCTGGTCGACTGAGCCGATACAGAGAGCAGAGCTCTCCGCCGGTTGACCGGGGCCATTTCCAGAGAGCAGAGGCTCTCTAGCGGTCGGCTCCGATCGATCGGCCCATCAGCCTAGCTGCATGCACGTTCTGTGCACGTCAGTCGACCGGCTCGGTCGACCACCCACTGCTAAGGTCGACCGGTCCGGTCGACCGACAATCAGTCAGTCCAGCCAAATATAGGACTTAAAAATTAGGGTTTTTATCTTTGATTAAATCCTATAAAAATACATAAATTCCACAAAAAATAGTTCATATTATATCTTTGAAATATAAATATGTTTGAGTAAAAATCAAATCATGTTACAAACATTTTGAACCATTTTTGTGACATGGAAAATTTGCCTTAAACCAAAAATGGTATTTTCTAGAAACCAAACTTCTAAAGGAAAATACAGTTTTTCTATAAACTTGTATAAATACATAAACATGACATTGAAATAATTTCGAAGCATATAGTATATGGATAGAATCCAATATACATGAAAGGTATTATATCTATGTTTTTGACATTAAATCCAAAAATAAGTTTTGTCTAAATACAAAACTCTAAACACATGAATAGTGTATCAAAATAAGTTTTTCTAAATATATGAAGCATAGATTTTATATAGATCAAATCTAATATACATTAAACCATGTAAACTTGTTTTGATTCTATCTATTCATGAAAACCAATATCGGTTAAACGGAAAAACCAAAACATGAAACTTATGTGTGTACTGTGAACTTGAGCATATCACACTATCTAATCTTTACAATGAATCTAAACAAAAATCTTAACTAAACAAACTGAAGTCTTCTTGTCTCCAAGCCGACTCGATCCAAACGTGATCCACCGAGCTTGACTCCAACCGAGTGCTAGATATGAACTTTACGCTCGAGCTCTTGAATCACCATGTGAAAGCTCCAAAATACCTTTATTGAAGCTAATCACCTACTAATATCTTGATTAAATGTCTGAAACTAAATATCACAAGATTATTAGTAAACTATAATTACATGAGTTAATCATCATCAAAACTAGAGTGGAAGGCCTCTGGGCCAACAGTCTCCCCCTTTTTAATGATGACAAAACTCATGGAGTTATATATGCATGGATTAAAGTTAAGCTTCAAAGAAGCTCCCCATAATTCAACATAGCAATAAACAATAAAATATTCAATGAATGCTATAAAAATAAACATGTTCTTGATACCAAATTTTAAAATAAACACAAATAAAAAAATGTTGCTCTTGATACCAATAAAAATTTCAATAAAAACTCTTGATACCGACGACAAAAACAATATCAAAATATGTTCTTGATACCAATAAAAACAACAAACAATATCCTCTTGATACCAATATCAACAAAACACAAAACAAATGCTCTTGATATAAACTTAAATAACTATGCACAAATAAAATGCATATATACTAAAATACTTCTCCTCCTTTTTGTCAATCATCAACAAAGGGGTTAAAGTAAACAATAAAAAAAATAATGTTCTCCCTCTTTTTGTCAGAAATAAAAATCAACAAAGGGGTACAAACATAAAACAATAAAGGGCATGAATAATATGCATAAATCAAAGATATCTTTTCCCTTTTTCTCTTTATGCTTAAATCAAAACTTTATGATACCCAATTGAAAAGTATTCAATTTAGCATGAAGGCATACATAGAAACATCATGATATCAATTTATGATACCAACTGAAAATAAACAAAACATATACATAAACATTTTAAAGATAACCAATTGAAAGTAAACAAAACATTTTGAAGATAACCAACAAAAATTTTGATATCAATTGAAAAATATAAATATATAGGCAATCTTGATACCAAAAAAAATTAGTACCAATTGAAAATATTTTACACTTTTGATACCAATTTGAAAAACATAAGCCAATCTTTTGATTTAACACTAAACTCATTTTGCAATAAGGATACCAAATAGAGAATAATATTAATTTAATATTTTTGATACTAATATTGAAAATGAAACACATACCAATTGAAAATAATTTTCATTAGGAGCGTATGATACCAAATAAAAAATCAATATCATTTTTAAATCATTTTTCATCATAAATTGTGGGAGTAAAAATCAATACCAATTGTAAAAAAAATCGATTGAGATATAATAAGCACAATCAAAACAAATTACATATATATATATATGGAAAAAGTAAATACCAATAGAAGAGATATTATTTGAAGGTAAAGCATACATATATAGAAATAAATATGAGTATACAAGATAGATGTCAATTGTGATACAATTGAAAACACAATAATGAACAAGTGTATAACTCATACTCCCTACCACCCATATCGTGCACATATTTAAATAGATTTTTAATTTTAGCATACAAGGCATGGTTGCCTAACCAACCGCCCTTGAAGAGTAGGGGTTTTCAAAAATAAATTTAAAAATATAGTATGTTTGAAAAACTCTACCATAATGAAGAATACGAACTAGTTTTACGAAAAACTTGTAAACTAGTACGAAATCCTTCACGCAAGGAATAAAACAAAAAATATATTCCATGAAACATGAAAATCACATGATCATCAAACAGTTAAAGTCTATATAGCACATATAATACTCATAAACACAAAATCATGAGAATATATCAAATAATGTGAGTGTATAAGTATAATGTGAAAGGCATAGTCATGAAAATAGACAATCAAGCTCAATTTGAAATTCCTTAAAACATGAAAATCATCAAAACTATAATCTGTCAAGGTATATGTAGGTTATGTATAAATTAAAGTATACATACATATCCAAATATAACGAGTCCACAAAAGTATATGCATGAAGGCAAGTGGCTCAACGATGTATATGTATAACTAATAGTTTAGGCAAAATAGACATATACTTGAAGTTTAAACATAAACATGAGAAACATGTACAAAATGAGAATACAAGTCAAAATGCATAAATCATCAAAACTAGGCTATACTAGTACATATAATGAGTACAAATGAGCATTTATGCACAAATATATAATAATCTATTTGTGGCTCACTAGTTATACAAGTATATATCTAAGTTTTAATGAAAACTAACATCTAAACATGTAATCAAAACATGAAGCATAGAAATCAAAACAAAACTTATATGATCATTATGGTAAATGCACATGCATTAGATCTATGATATACACAATAGCTGAAACAAATGTGAGAACACAAAAGTATAAGTCTATATTAAACATGGGTGATCTCAAATACTAATAATATATGTCATAGGACTAATAAACATGGCAAATAGCATAATGAGCATTAAAACATGACATACTAAAAATGAATAATATGAAAGCATGTAAACATAATGAGGAGTAAGAGATTGTTACCAAAACCAAGAGGGCATATCTCCATGTCTCCAAACCAAGGTGGTCCTCCACCAAACTCCCCTTGAAAGTGATGCATCCAAATTGTCATCTTTAAGCTCGGAACGCATCCACCTCAAGGCACCATCACTCTCACGTCATGTGAGAGCCCACACCTACATCAAATAAAATAGGAGCGATCTTTGGCACCCATAGCACCTTTCCTAACTCAAAAAAACTTATTTGCTAAATTTGAATCATGTACCTTATCATAACAAAATTTAGCAAGGTGGCCCTTACATCCACAAGGTGTACATGTGTACACATGAGCATACAAAGTGTCATGAGTGCGAGCGTGAGCAGCATGTGTATGCCGTGGTTTGTTTGCATGATAGGAGGAACTTGTTTCTTTCGAAACATAGATTCCAAACCTGTGTGGTTCATGGCACATTGGCTCAAAGTGGAGCCCAAACAATCAACACTCTTCCTTAAAACATTTATATCATTTTCAATTATAGAAGAAGAGGTGCATGCAATAGATATGTTAGAAGGTGAAGCTATACTAGCATGGCACACATGTGTATCTAAATCCTTTTTCAAAGAAATGTTTTTATTTAAGCAAACTTCTAAATCTTTTGAAATTAAATCAATTTGGTTTTTCAAAGAATTATTTTCTTTGACAACAAAATCAAGTTTTGAAGTTAATGAAAAACACCTAGAGGGGGGTGAATAAGTGTTAATGCTAATCTAATGATCTTTTTAAACAACTAAGTACAAATGATGCAAGCAGTCACTCAAAACAAGAAATTGAAGTCGAATTCCCCATGAAGAGCTCTAGAACTTCTCCTCTTTGATTCCTCTAGATTATGAGTTGAGACGCGTAATTGCTTTCTTGTTGAAATGAGTAAAGACCGAAAATGCAAGTAAAAGAAATGAGTACAATAATGAAGTGCAAGCAAGTGGTATCACAAGATAGAAAATGTAAAGCAATAAGGAAACCAATTGCAAACACAAGTAATTTGTTTCGAGGTTCGAGCCACTGCTCTACATCCCCGCTTTCACCACTATGAAGGATTTTCACTAAATCCACAAAGGAAATTTTCACACCGGAACCTTTACACCAAAAGGGATTACAATTGCTCTACACAAGACCGAAGTACCCAACTCTAACCAATCCAACCTCTACACAAGGGGGATCTCGACACAAGAAAATACAAGTCACTTGGTTATCAAAAGACCACAGACTCTCTCTTACAACTTCTTATAGAGTGAAGATGATTTTTTGCTCAAGAAGTGAAGTGAGAAAAATTTCAGTTGAAAAGAAGTAAAAAGAGCTTGCAAACCAACTGAAAACTTTTGCAAATGAAAGAACTTTGAAAAGCAATGCAAGTAAACTTTCTTCTCTTTTGAAAAACTTGAAACAATAGGAATTTTTCTTGTCCAAAACAAATAACCAATGACCTCTATTTATAGGGAAAGAATTCATATCATCCATAATGAATACTAGGTCATTAAGGTAGAGTTTAGCCAATAGGAATTCAGAAATAGATATAGGAATTATAAAAAACAAAACAAATTTCAAGAAAGAGCCGTTGGGCACATTTGACGGCTGTTGGTCGACTGGGCCGGTGGACCGGCAAGGCACATGGCAAAAGAGCCGTTGGCTTCGGTCGACCGATCCGGTCGACCGCAGGCTAAATAAAAAGAATTTTTGAACTGTCGCTCGACCGGGCCGGTCAACCGACAAAACCCGAGACTAAGGGTCTTGCGGTAGGTCGACTGGTCGGTTGACTGCAAGGTATGTCGGTCAACAGGCCCGGTAGACCGGCAGACGTGCACAGACGTGCACGCCCAAAGCCACAAGGCCCGGTCGACCGATCTGGCCAGAAATAGGTCCGGTCACTGCCCGGTCACCGTATGGCCTGAAACATATTTTTAAAGAAGGAATTTTGAATTTTGAATAATTTTTGAAATATTTTTAAATGGTTTGAAGTTTAAGTAGCATGCTATAGAGGATGAATACATGTTTTAAACTACATATAAAAATTTGAAATATTTTGAGACCTGTATACAATTAATCATGCACCTAAACCAAATAACCAAAAAAAACTTGTATTTTTAAAAGTGAATATGTGTGTGTGTTTTCTTGAGCACAACTTATCATATCCCACTTTTTAACATACTACTTCTTACAATGATTCTAGGTGACTACAAGATCTTCAATTTGGGCTTTTCTATAAGCATCGTTGAACAGCTTGAATCCTTGATCCCGAATTGAGTCAACTTGAGTCAAAATCACCTTCCTTTAGGGAAGAAAATATCTTGAATCCATGGAACCCTGAAACAAACTTAAATGCTAAAATATGATTAGTACAAATAACTATATATGTTTTGTAATCATCAATACTCCAAAACCGAGTGATTGTAATCTTGGGCCAACAATCTCCCCCTTTTTGATGATGATAAAACATATGAGTTATTTAACAAAAACAAGGGAAAAAGGAGCTTGGAGGCTCCCCCTCAAATAATGCTATATATATGAATGGATATATATGAATCAAATCATGCTATATATATGAATGGATATATATGAATGGTTATATATATGAATGAATTGTATGGGAAAGAAAACATCAAGAATAACTCAAAACAATCAAAACAATAACTCAAAACAATAACACAAAACAATAAACTAATAAACTAACTTTTCTCCCCCTTTTTGTCATGCATCAAAAAGGGTAAAAAAAACAAACATTGAAAAAAAAATTTCACCATAACACAAACATTCAATTCACCACAAATGAAAGAAAATCTATTATAGTCTAGTGGTATTGTAAAAATATCGACAAGTTGAAAATCGGTAGAAACATAATCAATGTCAATATCACCTTTCTCAAAATGATCTTTAAGAAAGTGATATCGAATGTCAGTGTGCTTAGTCTTACTATGTCGATTTGCATTTTGGTCATATGAATAGTGCTAGTATTATTACAAAATATTTTATATGGTCATAATGCAAATCATAGTCAAGGAGAGTATGTTTCATCCAAAGAACTTATGCACAACAAGCCCCCGCCGGAACATACTCCGCCTAGGCGGTTGAGAGGGCTACCGAATTTTATTTCTTAAAAGACCATGAAACAAGACAATTACCGAGAAATTGACATGTTCCACTTGTACTCTTCCTATCCACTCTACAACCCACATAGTCGGCATCCGAAAAACTCGTTATGGAAAATTGTTCGGTCTTCAGATACCACAAACCCATTTCAATTGTGCCCTTAAGGTATCTAATAATGTGTTTTATCGCAATTAAATGGGACTCTTTAGGACACGATTGAAATCGAGCACAAAGACATACACAAAACATAATGTCCGGCCTACTAGCCGTTAAATATAACAAACTACCAATCATGCTACAATAGAGTTTAATGTACATTTATACCTTGTTCATCCTTGTCAAGCTTTGTGGTGGTAGCCATAGGAGTTTTGCTTGTCTTAGCCCCTTTAAGCCCAAATTTATTGATAAGTTCCTTCCTGTACTTGGCTTGATTGATGAAAATCCCATCCTTCCTTTGCTTGAATTAGAGGGCAAGGAAGTAGTTAAGCTCGCCCATCATAGACATCTCAAATTCCTCCTTCATGCACGATTCAAAAGCTTTGCAAAGATTTTCATTAGTAGAACCAAATATGATATCATCAACTTATATTTGAACTATAAGTATATCATTTTCAACATGTTTGGTAAACAAAGTAGTATCTATTTTTCCTTTAGTGAAACCATTTGAAATAAGAAATGAAGAAAGTCTTTCATATCAAGCCCTAGGGGCCTGTTTTAAACCATAAAGAGCTTTGTCAAGTTTGAAAACAAATTCAGGATGTGTAGGATCAACAAACCCGGGGGGTTGTTCAACATACACTTCCTCTTCAATAAATCCATTTAAGAAAGCACTTTTTACATCTATTTGAAAAAGTTTAAAATCTTTATATGAAGCAAATGCAAGTGTCATCCGTATGGCTTCAAGCCGTGCTACGGGTGCAAAAGTTTCCTCAAAATCGATACCTTTGACTTGAGTGTCGCCTTGGGCCACTAACCTAGTTTTATTCCTAACAACATTGCCCGACTCATCCAACTTGTTCCTAAAAATCCATTTAGTATCAAATGTTGGTCGATCATGGGGCCTAGGAACAAGATGCCAAACTTGGTTGCGCTCGAATTGATTGAGCTCCTCTTGCATGGCAAGCAACCAATATGAGTAGCCCTCGGCTTTGAGGATGTTCTTTGGTTCAAAATGAGAAATAAATGCATAATGCCCACAAAGATCATGAAGTTTAGAACGAGTAGTTGCCCCTTTTGATACTTCACCTATAATAAGATCCTTGGGATGATGTGGATTGAAACTCTAATCTTTTGGAAGTGGTTGTGTTGTCTCCCCTTTAACTTCTTGAACTTTATTTTCCTCATCAACCTTTGGCTTATCTTCAAGAGTAGGTGAGTCCTTCAAAGTGATCCTCTCCATGTCTTAATTTAGGGAATCTATTTCTACAACATTCTCAACAAACACATTAGATTCCTCAAACTTTATATGTATAGATTCTTCAATAGTCAAAGATGATTTAATGAAACTCTATAAGTTTTACTAGTGTTAGAGTAACCAACAAAAATTGCTTCATATAATTTTGCATCAAATTTACCTAAATTATCTTTAATATTTAAAACAAAACATTTACAACCAAAAACTTTAAAGTATGAAACATTTGGTTTTCTTGAATAATAAATCTCAAAAGATGTTTTAGAAGTGTTTTTGCATAAGAAAACCTTATTTGATATGTAGCAAGAAGTGTTTAGGGCCTCGGCCCATAGGTGTTGAGGGAGACCGTACTCATTTATCATTGTCCTAGCCATCTCTTGTAATGTATGATTTTTCCTCTCAACGACTCCATTTTGTTGTGGAGTTCTAGGACAAGATAGTTCATGCTTAATTCCATGTTAAAGTGGTAAAGAGTTGGTTATTGAATTCACCACCTCTATCACTTCTTATTCTTAAAATAGAAGAATCTTTTTCCTTTTCAACTCTTTTCTTAAAGGCTTGAAAATGTGAAAAGGCTTGATTTTTATGTTCTAAAAAGAAAACCCAAGTAAAACAAGAGAAATCATCAACTAACATGAAAGCAAAACGATTCCCACTTAGACTTTTGGTTTTTGTAGGACAAAAGAAATCCATATGGATCAACTCCAAAGGTCGTGATGTCATGATATCCTTGATTGATTTGAAAGAGGACTTGGTTTGTTTCTCACGTTGGCACACATCGCAAATGCGATCCTTTTCAAATTTCAAGTAAGGAATACCTTTCACCATTTCCTTGTTGTTTAATCTAGATAGATGGTCAAAAGAAATGTGGCCTAATCTCCTATGCCACAACCAAGAGTCATCATCAAAGGCATTCAAACAAGTAGCATTGCACAGCATTTTAAACATATCAATCATGTATACATTATTTTCACGAAATAAATATACAT
Organism: Agave tequilana; assembly: GCA_038442645.1. Classification (NCBI taxonomy): domain Eukaryota; kingdom Viridiplantae; phylum Streptophyta; class Magnoliopsida; order Asparagales; family Asparagaceae; genus Agave; species Agave tequilana. Next base: position 142,221 of record JAVJIF010007848.1, read on the forward strand.
GCATTGGATTGTCTATCAATTACACTACATGCTAGGTTATCAAAAACAACATTAAAACCTTTATCACAAAGTTGACTAACACTCAAAAGATTATGCTTGTGGCCATCAACTGAAACAATATTTTCTATTAAAGGATATGTACCAAGTTTAACATTGCCAATACCAATGATTTTTCCTTTGGCGTCATCTCCGAAGGTGACGGTGCCACCTTCATGGTATCTTGATAGGGTTGCAAAGTTGTTGATATCCCAAGCATGTGCCTTGAGCAACCACTATCAAGATACCACCGCTCCCTACGTCGTTGGTCTTTGGAATGTACCTACATCATTTAACAAAATCGTTAACTTTGGTACCTAAACTTTCTTGGGTCCGTGAATGTTAGTATTCCGAATCCAAACATAATTATGTGATGCATTTATCCTATCATAGCAAAATTTAACTAAATGACCCTTTCGGCCACAATATGTGCATGCATAAACTTTACCATACATGAATGCATGATGAGTGTAAGAAGTGTGGACATGTTTAGGGTACTTTGCATGATGTAATGTTGTGATTTATGAACATGAGTGTCTGTAGCATGTGATTGTTTCTTTGGGATATGTTCTTAGGAAACATAGCCTCTAGTCTAGTTTTATCAAATTCACATTTCTTTAAAATATCTCCTAATGAGTCAATTTTCTTCTTTAGCATGGAGATCTCATCTTTATCAACTAGTGAAAATTTACCTTTGCAAGAAATTTTATAGTTATCAAAATCCTTTTTTATAGAAGCAAGTGTTGGAAATAAATCATCTTTTTCTTTTGTGAGAATAAAAACTTTGTGGTTAAGTGATTCATTTTCCTTTTCATTTTTAAGTATTTCTTTGTGAGAAAATCATAGTTATGAGATAGTTCTTCAAAATCTTCTCCTAATTCATCTATAGATAGTTCACAATCATCAATAGATGTATCAGGGTTTACCTTGCTTGTGCTTTCATTGGCAATGAAGCACATGTTGGCGATGTCGACTTCCTCATCGGATTCACTCTCCGAATCTCAAGTAGCCTTTAAAGCTTTCTTCTTGTATGGCTTCTTGGAGGTGAAGGGCTTGCCTTTGTTCTCCGAAAATTCCGTAACTATGTGTCCCGATTTTCGGCAATTGAAGCAAATGATTTTCTTCTCTTCTTTACCTTGCCATCTTCTTCTATTTTGGAATTTGGCTTTGTTGTACATTCTCCGAACGTTCTTTACAAGAAGAGAAAGATCTTCATCGTCCTCTTCCTCATCATCTTCATCAGAGTAGGTGGAAGGCTCTGAAGGCGATTGCTTTCTGCTTTGGAGGAGCCATCTCTTCTCATGCTTTTCTTTCCATCTCATGGGTCTTGAGATTCCCAATGAAACCGATGAGCTCCATTTCTTCCTTGTCATTGAGCTCCTTCAAAGTTGTGGCTTTGACTTCCCAAGATGGAGGGAGTGCACGGATGATCTTCCTCACTTTTTGGTCATTGTCAATCTGGTCACCTAAAGAAGAAAGACCGTTAGTAATCTTTATAAATTTAGTAACCATATCATCTATGGTTTCATGTTCTTGCATGGAAAAGTTTTCATATTGGGAACGAAGAAGTTTAATTTTGGCCTTCTTTACTTGTGAAGTTCCCTCATGAGTGACTAGAAGGTGAGTCTAAATCTCATAAGGGGATTTGCAATGAATGACTCTAGAAATATCATCGTCATTAAGAGCTTGAAGTAAGGCATAGTGTGCCCTAGCATTAGCGTCAAACTCTTTCGTGGCAATGTCAGACCAAGTGTCCTCATCACCAAGGGGTGCGCTAAATGGTTTAGTCACCGCCTTTGCAACCCAGCTCCCTAAGGATTACAAAAACACGGTCATCTTAACCTTCTGTATAGGAAAGTTAAGGCATCAAACTTGGGTGGGGTCTTAATTCCTTCGGCCATTTTTACTAAGTGTATGAGAATGAAATATGAATAGAGTGATTAGCAATATAGGATCTTTCTAAGGATGTTAAGCCAAGAACCTAGAGACCAAAGCTCTGATACCAATTGAAAAACACCTAGAGGGGGGTGAATAGGTATTAATGCTAATCTAATGATCTTTTTAAACAACTTAGCATAAATGATGCAAGCGGTCACTCAAAACAAGAAATTGAAGCCATATTTCACGTGAAGGGCTCTAGAACTTCTCCTCTTTAATTCCTCTAGATTATGAGTTGATGCACATAATTGCTTTCTTGTTGAAATGAGTAAAGACCGAAATTGCAAGTAAATGAAATGAGTGCAATAATGAAGTGCAAGCAAGTGGTATCACAAGATAGAAAATGTAAAGCAATGAAAAAGCAATAAGAAAACCAATCGCTAACACAAGTAATTTGTTTCGAGGTTCGAGCCACTGCTCTACGTCTCCGCCTTCACCACTATAAAGGATTTCCACTAAATCCACAAAGGAAATTTTCACACTGAAACAATTGGTCTACACAAGACCAGAGTACCCAACTCCAACCAATCCAGTCTCTACACAAGAGGGATCTTAACATAAGGAAATACAAGTCACTTGGTGATCAAAAGACCACAAACTCTCTCTTACAACTTCTTATAGAGTGGAGATGATTTTTGGCTAAAGAAGTGAAGTGAGAAAAATTTTAGTTATAAAGAAGTAAAAGTGCTTGTAAACCAACTGAAAACTTTTGCAAATGAAAGAACTTGAAAAGCAATGCAAGTAAACTTTCTTCTCTTTTGAAAAACTTGAAACAATAGGAATTTTTCTTGTCCAAAACAAATAACCAATGACCTCTATTTATAGGGAGAGAATTCATATCATCCATAATGAATACTAGGTCATTAGGGTAGAGTTTAGCCACTAGGAATTCAGAAATAGGTATAGGAATTATAAAAACAAAACAGATTTCAAGAAAGAGCCGTTGGGCACTTTTGACGGTTGTCGGTCGACCGGGCCGGTCGACCGGCAAGCCACATGGCAAAAGAACCGTTGGCTTCGGTCGACCGGTCCGGTCGATCGCAGGCTAAACAAAAAGATAATTTTGAACTGTCGGTCGACTCGGCCAGTCGACCGACAAAACCCGAGACTAATGGTTTTACAATCGGTCGACCGGTCGGTCGACCGCAAGGTCTATTGGTCGACTGGCCTGGTCGACCGGCAGATGTGCACAGACATGCACGCCTAAAGCCACATGGCCCAGTCGACTGATCTGGCCTGAAACAGGTCCGATCGACCGCCCGGTCGACCGTAAGGCCAGAAACAGATTTTTAAAGAAGGAATTTTGAACTTTAAATAATTTTTAAAATATTTTTAAATGGTTTGAAGTTTAAGTAGCATGCTATAGAGGATGAATACATGTTTTAAACTAGATATAAAAATTTGAAATATTTTGAGACATGTATATCAATCAATCATGCACCTAAACAAAATAACCAAAAAACACTTGTATTTTGAAAAGTGAATATGTGTGTGTGTTTTCTTGAGCACAACTTATCATATCCCACTCTTTAACATACTACTTCTTACAATGATTCTAGGTGACTACAAGATCTTCAATTTTGGCTTTTTCATAAGCATCGTTGAATAGCTTGAATCCTTGATCCCGAATTGAGTCAACTTGAGTCAAAACCACCTTCATTTTGGGAAGAAAACATCTTGAATCCATAGAACCCTAAAACAAACTTAAATACTAAAATATGATTAGTACAAATTACTATATATGTTTTGTAATCATCAAAACTCCAAAACCGGGTGATTTTAATCTTGGGCCAACAGTTAGATCCTTATTTTTCTTTAAAACAATTTCACAATCATTTTTATTTTTCAAAATCTTGTTTTCATTTAAGGCAAGATCAAGTTGGGATTTAAGTGACTCACGTTCACTTGAAATCTCATCCCTCTCTTGCAAAACAACATCAAGCTTAGAAGACAAGTTTTTGTTTTCTTCTTTTAAAGCAAAACTTTTCTTTTTCAGAAGATTATATTTTTCAAGCAAATTTTCACACACAATTGATAGTTCTTCATTTAAAGCATCGGCATCAATATGATCATCATCGGAAGAATCATTTAGTTGGGATTCCGAATATACCTCAAGGGAGTCATTCCCTTGGACCATGTAGCAATGTTGCTCGGATTCTCTACTAGATTCATTCTCCACAATGGTTGGCGTTTGAAGCTTGGAGGAGGTCAACGTGTTCCACACTGCAAAGGCGGAATCACAGTTAGAAACCATTATAAGATATTCTTTGTTAAGCGTGCTTCTAAGTGCCTCAATGGCTTGTGCATTGGCCTTTACATGCTTGCTATTACCAAGATAGGATTTCCTGGTAGTGGCAAGGAAAACATGCAAACCTATGGTCTTGAGATACATACTCATCTTAATCTTCTATACGTCAATGTTAGAAACATCAAACATAGGAAGGGTCAAGCAATCCATGAGTGTGTAAACAAATAGTGTGCAAATGCAAATCTAGATTAGCTAACAAAAATCACACTTCTAGGTGGTTAAACCTAATATCAGGAGCGTAGGCCCTGATACCAATTGAAAGTACACCTAGAGGGGGGTGAATAAGTGTACGGCTAATCTAAGACAAATAATGCGGAATTTAAAAACTTAATTGTAACACACTTAGTGTAACCAAAGAGTGTAGCTAAATTCCCGGTGAAGGGCTCTGGACTAACTCCTCTTGATTCCTCTGAATAAGAGTTGAGGTGCTATATGAAGCTCTCTTAGTTAAACACAAGTATGACACACAAACAAACCAAGCATGTATATGATATGACAATAAGATGCAATGCACAATGTAAGAGAGAGTTAGAGAAAGTGGATCAAACGCAAACAACAAGATATGTTTCGAGGTTCGAGGACACAGCTCTACGTCCCCGCCTTCACACAGAAGGATTTTCACTAACTCCTCCACACAGGACTTCCCACACAGGGAACCTCCACTGAGGATTTGGGGCAATTACAATTGGGAGTACACAACTTCTCTCTCCAACAAATACAACCTCTACATTTAGAGGCAAGGCACTAAGCCAACACAATATCAACCTCACAAATGAGGGATAGGCACAAAGCCACTCAAATAATAATTACCTCACACTTGAGGGATTCCAACACAATCTCCATCTATCACTAGAGGGAGCCAAATACCACTTCCACAATCACCTCTCACTAGAGGGATATCAACTCAATCACCTCTCACTAGAGGGATATTACAATGATGGAAGGTTTACAACTTGGTGGTCTCTTTCAACCACAAACCAATTCTTTCTCACAAAACAATGATCCTATAGATAGGATAGTTAGATAAGCTCAAGTGTGAGAAAATAAAGAGTTTGAAAATTAAAAACTCAAAGAAAAACTCTTGAGAAAACCTCTAGAGAGATATAAAATTGAAGATCAAAATCAATCCCGAAGACTTTCTTTTTCTTTGAATTTTCCAACCCTTTTAAAACAAATAAAGATCAAATCTTTAAGCTTAAAAACTCTTTTGAAAACTTGTATTAAAATACTAGAGAAGATTGAAATTTTTGCTCTTAAAATTCTTGTTGAAAACAACCAAGAAATGGGGTATTTATACCCTCTTTTCAAATCTGCCCGTTGGCAGCTGAAAAGGACCAGATTGCCCTTCTGGTCGACCGGCCAACGATCAAGTTTTTGACCGTTGAGCCTACCGGTCAATTGCACGGTCAACCGGGACTAGATCCAGAGAGCAACGGCTCTCTGGCCGGTCGATCGAGCCAATACAGAGAGCAGAGCTCTCCGCCGGTCGACCGGGGCCATTTCAAGAGAGCAGAGGCCTCTGGCGGTCGACCAGAATGGTCGACCGGCCCATCAGCCTGGTTGCGTGCACGTTCTGTGCACGTCGGTCGACCGGCCCGGTCGACCGCCCACTGCTACGGTCGACCAGCAGTCAGTCAGTCCAGCCAAATATAGGACTTAAAAACTAGGGTTTTTATCTTTGATTAAATCCTATAAAATCACATAAATTCCACAAAAATCAGTTCATATTATATCTTTAAAATACAAATATGTTTGAGTAAAAATCAAATCATGTTACAAACATTTTGAACCATTTTTGTGACATGGAAAATTTGCCATAAACCAAAATGGTATTTTCTAGAAACCAAACTTCTAAAGGAAAATACAATTTTTCTATAAACTTGTATAAATACAAAAACATGATATTGAAACAACTTTAAAGCATATAGTATATGGATAGAATTCAATATACATGAAAGGTACTATATCTATGTTTTTGATATTAAATCCAAAAATAAGTTTTGTCTAAATACAAAACTCCAAACACATGAATAGTGTATTAAAATAAGTTTTTCTAAATAGATGAAGGATAGATGTATATAGATCAAATCTAATATACATTAAACCATGTAAACTTATTTTGATTCTATCTATTCATGAAAACCAAGATTGGTTTAACCGAAAGACCAAAACATGAAACTTATGTGTGTATTGTGAACTCGAGCATATCACACTATCTAATCTTTACAATGGATCTAAACAAAAATCTTAACTAAACAAACTGAAGTCTTCTTGTTTCTAAGCTAACTCGATCCAAACGTGATCCACCGAGCTTGACTCCAACCGAGTGCTAGATATGAACTTTACACTGAGCTCTTGAATTACCATGTGAAAGCTCCAAAACACCTTTGTTGAAGCTAATCACCTACTAATATCTTGATTAAATATTCGAAACTAAATATCACTAGATTATTAGTATACTATAACTATATGAGTTAATCATCATTAAAACTAGAGTGGAAGGCCTCTGGGCCAACGATAGGTAGACATCCCAGCTTTTCAGTACACACATATTCCCTTTGATGTTATGGCTATTGAGACTAATATGAAAATGGCACATCAGCTCTTGATACGTCTCGTACAGACCCCTATCCTAAAAGCCCAGCTACTCAAGCTCCTAGGTGCATGGAAAATACTTCTCGTACGGAAGAAAGCCCATGCGGAGCTTTGGTACCTCCCATATCTCTTGCAAAGCCAGCCCCAACTCCCCAATCGGAGTGAAGATGTTCCGATGGATAAGAAGTATAGCTCAAAGATGGAATAGAAGTTAGGCACGCTGACTCTATTCTGTAACATGTAGCCCTGACCGCCTCGGATAACCCTAACTTCACTAGCTCATTACTGAACTACACCATGATGTACATGGATAAATGACTCCACCACTGCTTTTTGGTGGAATGTACCCAACCTGGTGTCCTAATATCTTTTGCCAGGTAATTGCCTTCGGCCTTTAAGAACTGGTTTAAGAAAGTCCTCGCCATTGTTAGATTCTACCCTATCGGTACGTCCTTACTGACAAGGCCAGGATACATGCAAATCAAGGTCAAGGGGACCCTAACCAGTTATAGCCGTGTGAGGTTAGGATGCCCACATGTACCGAGTCTATGCTCCTGGTCACATGCCACTCCATCCTTCTCTCTGGCATCACTGCTTGGAAGAAGGAGAGTGGGAAAAAGTGTCTGCTCACGAGGAAAGACTACTTATCCTCTTCGATCTTGAAGATCCATTAGTCTTCTCCTGTGAACAATTGTTGGTCTGCATTTGTAGCCCCATCCCCAAACATGAAGCTAGCTTCCTGAACACAGCCATATTGCTACCTTCGAGCGTAGCAGTAGACATAATACTCCTTAGAGTATGTTGAACTCTAGCTAGGATTAATGCATCTTACTCTAGCGTGCTTCTGTCACTGAAGAGAGAGAATAGACTTTGAAATTAGAAATGATATGTTCGTCCATTCCCCGCACCGACCCAAAGAGACTGTTTAGGGCCTGGTCAGGTAGTGCACTGCAAAGCAAAGAAAAATAATCATGTTGGTAATGCAAAACTAAACTTGATAGTGGCATAGCCTTATTAAAATAGAAGCTTCTAAGTCTTAGCCACGCCAAGGCTGCTAAGTCCTAGCCTCACTCAGAGAGATAAGGCCCAGCTTCGCCGAGGAAGCTTGACTCCCTAGCTTCACTGAGGAAGCAGACTCCCTAGTTTCGTTGAATGTCGCTAAGGCCTAGCCTCATCCAGAGAGCTAAGGCCTAGGCTCGCGCAGGGAGCCAGACTCCCTAGGGTTGCCTAAGAGAGCGAGCCTCTCTAGTTCACCTGAGAGGGCGAGCCTCTTCAGTTTACTTAAAGGAGTTGATCTCCCCAAGTCTTATATAGGGAGGTAAACTCCCTGAGTTCACCTTAACATGGTGAACTCGTGGAGTTCACTAGAGGGAGGCGAATCGCCCAAAGCGGCGGAAAGGAAGAAATCCCTATGAGATCAAGTCTCTGACTAAGGAAGATCAATAAGGATAAATCCCTGTTGGCCCAAGGGTACAATCACTCAGTTTTAGAGTTTTGATGATTACAAAACATATATAGTTATTTGTACTAATCTTGTTTAAGTGTTTAAGATTGTTTCAGAGTTCTAAGAATTCAAGATGTATTCTTCCTAAAGGAAGGTGGTGATTGACTCAAGTTGACTCAATACGGGATCAAGATTTCAAGTTATTCAACATTGCCTATAGAAAAGCCCATATTGAAGATCTTGTAGTCACCTAGAACCATTGTAAGAAGTAGTATGTAAAAGTGTAAGGATATGATAGTTGTGCTCAAGAAAACACATACACATAAATACACTCGTCAAAATACAAGTTTTTGGATTTGATGGTTTTGGTTCATGTTTTATTGATATACATGTCTCAAAATATTTCATATTTTTACATCTAATTTAAAACATGTATTTCATCACTTATAGCATGCTACTTAAACTTCAAACCATTTAAAAATATTTCAAAAATTATTCTAAGTTCAAAATTCTGTGTATTTTCTGTTTCAGGCCATTACGGTCGATCGCCCGGTCAACCGGCTCTATTTCAAGCCTGATGGTCGACCGGGCCTTGTGGCCTTGGGCGTGCACGTCTGTGCACGTCTGCCGGTCGACCGGGCCAGTCGACCGACAGACTTGTAGTCGACCGACCATCGACTGACTACAAGACCCTAAGTCTCAGGTTTTGTCGGTTAACCGGCCCGGTCGACCGACAGTTCAAAATTTCCTTTTATTTAGCCCGCGATCGACCGGACCAGTCGACCGAAGCCTACGGCTCTTTTGCCTTGTAGCCTGCCGGTCGACCAGCCCGGTCGACCGACAGCCGTCAAAAGACCCCAACGACTCTTTCTTGTATTCTAGTTTGGTTTTAATGCTTCCTATACCTATTTCTGAATTCCTAGTGGCTAAACTCTACCCTAATGACCTAGAATCAATTATGAATTGCATTTACCCAATCCCTATAAATAGAGGTCATTGGTCCCTTGTTTTAAATAAGAAAAATTCCTATTGTTTCAAGTTTTTTAAAAGAGAAGAAAGTTTACTTACATTGTTTTTCAAAGTTCTTTCATTTGCAAAAGTTTTCAGTTGGTCTACAAGTTCCTTTTACTTCTTTACAACTGAAATTTTTCTCACTTCACTTCTTGAGCCAAAAATCATCTCCACTCTATAAGAAGTTGTAAGAGAGAGTTTGTGGTCTTTTGATCACTAAGTGACTTATATTTCCTTGTGTTGAGATCCCTCTTGTGTAGAGATTGGATTGGTGGAGTTGGATACTCCGGTCTTGTGTAGACCAATTGTAATCCCCTTGGGTGTAAAGGTTCCGGCGTGAAAATTTCCTTTGTGGATTTAGTGGAAATCTTTCATAATGGTAAAGGCGGGGACGTAGAGCAGTGGCTCGAACCTCAAAACAAATTACTTGTGTTTGCGATTGGTTTCCTTATTGCTTTTCATGGCTTTACATTTCTAACTTGTGATACCACTTGCTTGCACTTCATTATTGCACGCATTCCATTTATTTGCATTTCTGGTCTTTACTCATTTCAACAAGAATGCAATTACGCGCCTCAACTCATAATCTAGAGGAATCAAAGAGGAGAAGTTCTAGAGCCCTTCACGGGGAATTCAGCTTCAATTTCTTGTTTTGAGTGACCACTACATCATTTATACATAGTAGTTTAAAAAGATCATTAAATTAGCATTAACACCTATTCACCTCCCTCTAGGTGTTTTTCAATTAGTATCAGAGCTTTGGTCTCAAGGTTCTTGCTTAACATCTTTAGAGGGATCCTATATTGCTAATCACTCTATTCATATTTCATCCTCATACACTTAGTAAAAATGGCCGAAGGAATTAATACCCCACCCAAGTTTGTGAAAGTACACCTAGAGGGGGGTGAATAGGTGTACGGCTAATCTAATGAACTAAATGCTGAATTTAAAAACTTAATAGCAACTACACTTAATGCAACCAACGAGTGTAGCCGAATTCCCGGTGAAGGGCTCTGGACTAACTCCTCTTGATTCCTCTGAATAAGAGTCGAGGCATTATATGAAGCTCTCGTGGTTAAGCACAAGTGAGGCACACACAAACAAGCCAAGCATATAATGAATGATCAATATGAAATGATGCAAGGCATAGTATAAAAGAGAGAGAGTTAGAGAGACAATGGATCAATCGCTAATACATAGATATGTTTCGAGGTTCGAGCACACAGCTCTACGTCCCTGCCTTCACACAGAAGGATTTCCAATCCACTTGTCCACACAGGACTCCCACACAGGGAACCTCCATTGAGGATTTGGGGCAATGCAATAACCGGGAGTACACAACTCCTCTCTCGACTACAAACACAACCACTCACTAGAGGCTAGGCACAAAGCCACCAATATCAACCTCACAAATGAGGCATAGGCACAAAGCCAACAACCAATCAACCTCTCACTAGAGGGATAGGGCACAAAGCCACCACTCAACAAATCAACCTCTACACAAGAGGGATAACACAAAGTAGGAGGGTTTACAACTTGGTGATCAAAAGATCACAAACCAATTCTTTTCCATAAAAACAAAGATCCTATAGAGAGGACAGAATGATATAGCTCAAGTGTGGAAAATCAAGATGTTTGAAAACAAATCACAAGGAAAAATACCCGGGAAAACAACTTAGTATTTGATAGAAATAAAGAACAAAGAAAATATCCCAAATCTATATTTTTCTTTGATTTTTCAACTCTTAGAAACAAATAAAGAATGATCTTTAAAACCAATAAACTCTTTTGAAAACTTGCTTTTAAAACACTAGAGAATAGGTGAATTTTTGCTCTTGAAAATCTTAACCAAAACAGCCCTCAAATGGGGTATCTATAGCCCCTAGAATAAACTAGCCGTTGGCTGCTGACTAGGCCAGAATTGCCCTGCCGATCGACCGGCCGGTCGACTAGCCAACGGTCAAATTTTTGACCGTTGAGCCTTTTGATTGACCGCGCAGTCGACCGTGCCAATCCAGAGAGAAAATTGCTCTCTGGCCGATTGACCGCTCGGTCGACCGTGCCAAGCCTCACGGTCGACCGTTCGGTCGACCGCCCCCCCCCGAGAGTGGGGCACTTGCAGTCGGTTGACCACCCGGTCGACCGGCCCAAGTGGTAGGTCAGCGTGCACACTCTTGTGCACATCGGTCGACCGGTCCGGTCGACCGACTCCAGGTCCGGTCGACCAGCCCGGTCGACCGCCAGAGCCTGGCAGGGCTTAATTTGGGATTGAAAAACTTGGTTTTTAATTCTTATATAAATGCCATAAATTCTCTAAAAATCCACAAAAATAAGTTCAGTATAATACATTGATATACAAACATGTGTGAAAAATTTCAACACAAATTTCAAACTTTTTGAACCATCTTTGTGACTTACAAATTTTGCTGAAAACCAAAATCCGTATTTTACAAAACTTGGATTTTTGACTTGAAAATTCGTTTTGTCCAAACTCGTCCAAATACAAAAACATGATATTGAAACAACTTTAAGCATGTGGTATATGGATATACTCCAATATACATATAAAGATATATATCAATATTTTTGATATTAAATCCGAAAATATGTTTTGTTAAAACACAAAACTCCAAACACATAAATAGGCATATCAAAATAAGTTTGTCTAAGATATGAAGCATACATATATATAGAACAAATCTAATACACATTAAACCATATAAACTTTTTTTGATTCTATCGATTCCTGAAAACCAAGATCGGTTAAACCAAAAACTGAAAACTAATAAACATGAAACGTGTGTGTGTTGTGAACTTGAGCATATCACACTATCTAGTCTTTACAAATGGATCTAAAAACATAAACTAAACTGTGTGCTGAAGTCTTCTTGACGAACTCCGTCTTCAAGCCGACTCGATCCAAACGTGATCCACCGAGCTGGACTCCAACGAGTGCTAGATATGAACTTTGACGCTCGGGCTCTTGAATCACCATGTGAAAAGCTCCAAAACACCTTTGTTGAAGCTAATCACCTACTAATATCTTGGTTAAGTATCTGAAACTAAACATCACAAGATTATTAGTAAACATAACTACATGAGTTAATCATCATAAAAGCTAGAGTGGAAGGCCTCTGAGCCAACAATCTCCCCCCTTTTGTTGATGACAAAACTCATGGAGTTATATATGCATGGATTAAAGTTAACCTTCAAAGAAGCTCCCCCTTAACTCATGCATAGCAATAATCAATAAGATATGCAATGAATACAAAACATAGATATACATCAACATGTATAAAAACAATGAAATGAACATGCTCTTTATACTAAACATGAAATAAACATGCTCATGATGCCAAACTTTTAAAATAAATTCTTTTCCCTTTTAAAATAAACATGTTCTTAAATAATTGCTTTTGATATCAATAAAAATTTTAATGAAAAAACTTAAGCTCTTGATACCAATCAAAGCCTCTTGATACCAATCAATAAAACAAAATTCTTAATACCAATTGGAAAGATAATCACTAAACAATAAACATGCATATAAACTCATGCATATAAACTCAAATATTTCTCCTCCTTTTTGTCAATCATCAACAAAGGGGTCAAAGAAAAACAATATTCTCCCCTTTTTGTCATAAACAAAAGAAATATCAATAAGGGGTGAAATTAAAGACAAAACTTTTTTGATACTAATTGTAAGAAAAAAATATATCAATTGAGTGCGTCATAATATCAATAAAACAAAACATACCAATTGAAAGTACATAATTGAAAGTACAAAATGTGGTACATAAAACAAATATAGATTTAAATACTAATTTATACCAATTGTAAGTAAATGCCAATTAAATACCAATTGTAAGTAAATAAATCAAAAATTTTGATATCAATAAAACATACCAATTTTAAGTAAACTTATAGATAATCTTGATACCAATTTGTAAAGATTAGTACCAATTGAAAGTAAATTTTCATTTAAAAAACATATATATCAAAAAATAATCAATATCATTTTTTAATCATTTTTAACATAAAGTGTGGGAGTAGAATACCAAAACCAATTGAAAGGTGAAATATAAATTTTTCTCCCCCTTTATGAAATATCAAATAAAATGATGCATAAGCTTGTATAAGATACTAATTGAAACATAATCAATTGAAATATAATAGTCATTAAAGAAATCAAGCTTAGCATAACCAAAATTTGTGCTCAAAGATATAGAGATATAGTAAGCCAAATAAAACATATATATGAGTATACAAAAAGAATGTCAATAGTGATACCAATTGAAAAGATCCAATGATACAAATTGAAACACAATAAGATTAAGTGTATAACTCATATTACCTTCCACCCATTTCATGCACATGTTTAAAAGGATTTTCAATAAGAAGCATACAAGGTATGGTCGCCCAACCCGCCGCCTTTGAATGGGTAGGGTTTTCAAAAATAGGTTTGAAAATATAGTATGTTTGAAAAGCTCTACCATAATGAAGAATACGAACTAGTTTTAAGAAAAATTTGAAAACTAGTACGAAATCCTTCAAGCAAGGAATAAAACAAAAATAAATTCCATGAAACATGAAAATTATCAAAATAATTTAGTCTTCAAGGCATATGTATGTCATGTTCAAACTAAAGTATACAAACATATCCAAAACATAACGAGTCCACAAAAGTATATGCATGAAGGCAAGTGGCTCAAGGATGTATATGTATAGCTAATAGTTTAGACAAAATAGACATATACATGAAGTTAAACATATAAACATGAAAACATGTACAAAATGGGAATACAAGTCAAATGCATGAATCATCAAAACTAGGCTATACTAGTACATCTAATGGGTACAAATGAGCGTTCAAGCACAAACATATAATAGTCTATTTGTAGCTCACTAGTTGTACAAGTATACATTCAAGTTTTAATGAAAACTAACATCTAAACATGTAATCAAAACATGAAGCATAGAAATCAAAACTCATAAACATACATATGATCATTATGTACATGCACATGCATAGATCTGGGACATACGCATTTGTTAAAAGCAAATGTGATAGCACAAAGATATAAATCTATATTAAACACGGGTGTCTCAAATAACTAAACATGTATATCACTAATCTAAATCTCATGGCATATAACATACTAATCATAAAACATCAAGACATGCTAAAATAATGATATGAAAAGCATGTAAACATAAATGTGGAGTAAGCGATTGTTATCAAAACCTATGAGGGCAACTCTCCAAGTCTCCAAAACAAGGTGGTCCTCCCACCAAACTCCCCTTGAAAGTGATGCATCCAAAATGTCCTCATAAAGCTTGGAACGCATCCACTTCAAGGCACCATCACTCTCACGTCATGCGAGAGCCCATACCTACATCAAAAAAAATAGGGATGGTCTTTGGTACCCATACTCTTTTGGGTCCATGGGGTTAGTTCCTTTCCTAACCAAAACAAATTTTGTTGCTAAATTTTCATCATGTATTTTATCATAGCAAAATTTAGCAAGGTGGCCCTTACGTCCACAATATGTACAAGTGTACACATGAGCATATAATGTGTGACGTGCATGAGCGTGCAAAGCATGTGTATGCCGTGTATGGTGTGTATGCATAGAAGGAATTTGTTTCTTGCGAAACATGGATTCCAAACGTGTGTGGTTCAAGACACATTGGCTCAAAGTGGAGCCCAAACAATCAACACTTTTCTTCAAAACATTTATATCATTTTTAATACTTGAAGATAAAGTGGAGCATGCAATAGGTTAGCTAGAATGTGAAGCTACACTAGCATGGCAAACATGTGTGTCTATATCATTTTGCAAAGAAATATTTTTCTTTAAACAATCTTTTAATTCTTGTGAATTCAAATTTATTTTATTTTTTAAAGAATTATTTTCTTTTAATACAAAATCAAGTTTTGAAGTTAAATCCTCATTTTTCTTCAAAACATATTCACAATTATTTTTACTTTTCAAAATTTTGTTTTCATTAAGTGCAAGATCAAGTTGAGATTTAAGCGAGTCACTTTCACTTGAAATCTCATCCCTTTCTTGCAAAACAATCTCAAGTAGAGAAGATAAAATTTATTTTCTTCTTTTAAATCAAGACTTTCCTTTTTCAAAAGTTTGTATTTTGAAATCAAATTTTCACAATTTTTAGCAAGTTGATAATTCATGGCTTGTGCCTCTAAACACTCATTGCAATAAGAACTAGTGCTAGCATCTAGTTGAGTTTCCGATTGTACCTCAAGGGAGTCATTCCCTCGGACCATGAAGCAATGTTCATCGGACTCGTCTCTTCTAGATCTCCTCATCTTATTGATAAGCATTAGTAGCTTGGGAGAAGTCAAAATGCTCCATACTGCAAAAGCGGACTCATAGTGAGAAAACACATGTAAATAACTTTTATCAAGGGATGCTCTAAGTGCCTTTAGGGCTATTGCATTGGCCTCTATATGCTTGCTATCATTAGGGTAGGATTCCTTGGTAATGGCAAGGTAAACATGTAAGCCTAGGGTTTTTAAATGACAACTTATAAGAACCTTCCATATGTCAAGTCTAGAGATATCAAACTTGGGAGGAACATTCATGAGTGCAAACTATATGTGTGCAAGTGCAAATGCAAAAGATAGATTAGATAACCAAGATCACACTCCTAGGTGGTTAAACCAAATATTAGGAGCGTAGGCTCTGATACCAATTGAAAGTACACCTAGAGGGGGTGAATAGGTGTACGGCTAATCTAATGAACTAAATGCAGAATTTAAAAACTTAATAGCAACTACACTTAATGCAACCAACGACTGTAGCTGAATTCCCGGTGAAGGGCTCTGGACTAACTCCTCTTGATTCCTCTGAATAAGAGTTGAGGCGCTATATGAAGCTCTCGTGATTAAGCACAAGTGAGGCATACACAAACAAGCCAAGCATATAATGAATGAGCAATATGAAATGATGCAAGGCACAGTATAAAAGAGAGAGAGTTAGAGAGACATTGAATCAATCGCTAACACAGGGATATATTTCGAGGTTCGAGCACACAGCTCTACGTCCCCGCCTTCACACAGAAGGATTTTCAATCTACTTGTCCACACAGGACTCCCACACAGGGAACCTCCACTGAGGATTTGGGGTAATACAATAACCGAGAGTACACAACTCCTCTCTCGATTACAAATACAACCTCTCACTAGAGGCTAGGCACAAAGCCACCAATATCAACCTCACAAATGAGGGATAGGCACAAAGCCAACAACCAATCAACCTCTCACTAGATGGATAGGGCACAAAGCCACCACTCCGCAAATCAATCTCTACACAAGAGGGATAACACAAAGTAGGAGGGTTTACAACTTGGTGATCAAAAGATCACAAACCAATTCTTTTCCACAAAAACAAAGATCCTATAGAGTGGATAGAATGATATAGCTCAAGTGTGGAAAATCAAGATGTTGGAAAACAAATCACAAGGAAAAATACCTGGGAAAACAACTTAGTATTTGATAAAAATGAAGAACAAAGCAAATATCCCAAATCTATATTTTTCTTTGATTTTTCCAACTCTTGAAAACAAATAAAGAATGATCTTTAAAACTAATAAACTCTTTTGAAAACTTGCTTTTAAAATACTAGAGAATAGGTGAATTTTTGCTCTTGAAAATCTTAACCAAAACAGCCCTCAAATGGGGTATTTATAGCCCCTAGAAAAAACTAGCCATTGGCTGCTGACTAGGCCAGAATTGGCCTTCTGGTCAACCGGCCAACAGTCAAATTTTTGACCGTTGAGCCTTCCGGTCGACCGCGCGGTCGACCGTGCCAATCCAGAGAGCAAATTGCTCTCTGGCCGGTCGACCGCTCGGTCGACCGTGCCAAGCCTCACGGTCGACCGTCCGGTCGACCGCCCTCAACCGAGAGTGGGGCACTTGCAGTCGGTCGACCGCCCGGTCGACCGGCCCAAGTGGTAGGTCAGCGTGCACACACTTGTGCACGTCGGTCGACCGGCCCGATCGACCGCCAGAGCCTTGCAGGGCTTAATTAGGGATTGAAAAACTTGGTTTTTAATTCTTAAATAAATCCTATAAATTCTCTAAAAATTCACAAAAATAAGTTCAGTATAATACATTGATATACAAACATGTGTGAAAATTTTCAACACAAATTTCAAACTTTTTGAACCATTTTGTGACTTACAAATTTTGCCAAAAACAAAAATCCGTATTTTCCAAAACTTGGATTTTTGACTTGAAAATTCGTTTTGTCCAAAACTCGTCCAAATACAAAAACATGATATTGAAACAACTTTAAGCATGTGGTATATGGATATACTCCAATATACATATAAAGATATATATCAATATTTTTGATATTAAATCCGAAAATATGTTTTGTTAAAACACAAAACTCCAAACACATGAATAGGCATATCAAAATAAGTTTGTCTAAGATATGAAGCATACATGTATATTGAAAAAATCTAATACACATTAAACCATGTAAACTTGTTTTGATTCTATCTATTCATGAAAACCAAGATTGGTTAAACTAAAAACTGAAAACCAATAACATGAAACGTGTGTGTGTTGTGAACTTGAGCATATCACACTATCTAGTCTTTACAAATGAATCTAAAAATATAAACTAAACTATGTACCAAAGTCTTCTTGACGAACTCCGTCTTCAAGCCGACTCGATCCAAATGTGATCCACCGAGTTTGACTCCAACGAGTGCTAGATATGAACTTTGACGCTCGGGCTCTTGAGAATCACCATGTGAAAAGCTCCAAAACACCTTTGTTGAAGCTAATCACCTACTAATATCTT
Organism: Agave tequilana; assembly: GCA_038442645.1. Classification (NCBI taxonomy): domain Eukaryota; kingdom Viridiplantae; phylum Streptophyta; class Magnoliopsida; order Asparagales; family Asparagaceae; genus Agave; species Agave tequilana. The sequence goes on from JAVJIF010007848.1 coordinate 160,393, forward strand.
GGTTAAGTATCTGAAACTAAACATCACATGATTATTAGTAAACATAACTACATGAGTTAATCATCATTAAAACTAGAGTGGAAGGCCTCTGGGCCAACAGTTTGATGGCCTTAACTTTCCTATATGGAAGGTTAAGATGACCGTGTTTTTGCAATCCTTAGGGAGTCAGGTTGCAAAGGCGGTGACTAAACCATTTAGCGCACCCCTTGGTGATGAGGACACTTGGTCCGACATTGCCACAAAAGAGTTTGACGCTAATGTAGGGCACACTATGCCTTACTTCAAGCTCTTAATGACGATGATATTGCTAGAGTCATTCACTGCAAATCCGCTTATGAGATTTGGACTCATCTACTAGTCACTTATGAGGGAACTTCACAAGTAAAGAGGGTTAAAATTGACTTTCTTGAAAACTTTTCCATGCAAGAACATGATACCATAGATGATATGGTTACTAAATTTGCAAAGATTACTAACGGTCTTTCTTCTTTAGGTGACGGGATTGACAATGACCAAAAAGTGAGGAAGACCATCCGTGCACTCCCTCTATATTGGGAAGTCAAAGCAACGACTTTGAAGAAGCTCAATGACAAGGAAGAAATGGAGCTCATCGGTCTCATTGGAAATCTCAAGACCCATGAGATGGAAAGAAAAGCAAGAGAAGAGATGGCTCCTCTAAAGAAGAAAGCAATAGCTTTCAAAAGCTCTTCCACCTACTCCGATGAAGATGATGATGAAGAGGATGATGGAGACCTTTCTCTTCTTGTGAAGAATGTTCAAAGAATGTACAACAAGGTTAAATTCCAAAGTAGAAGAAGATGGCAAGGTAAAGAAGAGAAGAAAATCATTTGCTTCAATTGCCGAAAATCGGGACACATTGTTGCGGAATGTCCGGAGAACAAAGGCAAACCCTCCACTTTCAAGAAGCCATACAAAAAGAAGGCTTTAAAGGCTACTTGGGATTCAGAGAGTGAATCTGATGAGGAAGTCAATACCGTCAACATGTGCTTCATGGCAAATGAAAGCACAAGTAAGGTAAACCCCGATACATCTATTGATGATTGTGAATTATCTATAGATAAATTAGGAGAAGTTTTTGAAGAACTATCTCATAACTATGATTTTCTCAAAAGAAATACTTAAAAATGAAAAAAGAAAAAGAATCACTTAACCACAAAGTTTTCATTGTCATAAAAGAAAAAGATGATTTATTTTCAACCCTTGCTTCTACACAAAAGGAGTTTGATAACTATAAAATTTTGCAAAGGTAAATTTCCACTAGTTGATAAAGATGAGATTTTCATGCTAAAGAAGAAAATTGACTCATTAGGTGATGTTTTAAAGAAATGTGAATTTGATAAAACTAGACTAGAGGCTATGTTTCCTACGAAACATATCCCAAAGAAACAATCACATGCTACACACACTCATGTTCATAAATCACAACCATTACATCATGCTAAATACCCTAAAAATGTCCACACTTCACACACTCATCATGCATTCATGTATGGTAAAGTTTATACATGCACATATTGTGGCCGAAAGGGTCATTTGGTTAAATTTTGCTATGATAGGATAAATGCATCACATATTCATGTTTGGGTTCAGAATACTAATATTTAAGGACCCAAGATAGTTTGGGTACCAAAGTCAACGATTTTGTTAAATGATGTAGGTACATTCCAAAGCTCAACGACGTAGGAAGCGGTGGTATCTTAATAGTGGTTGCTCAAGGTACATGACTTGGGATATCAATAACTTTGCAACCCTATCAAGATACCATGAAGGTGGCACCGTCACCTTCGGAGATGACGCCAAAGGAAAAATCATTGGTATTGGTAATGTTAAACTTGTACATCTCAATTAATAGAAAATGTTGTTTTAGTTGATGACCTCAAGCATAATCTCTTGAGTGTTAGTCAACTTTGTGATAAAGGTTTTTAATGTTGTTTTTGATGACCTAGCATGTAGTGTAATTAATAGACAACCCAATGCATGTATATTTTCCGGATTTCGTGAAAACAATGAATACATGATTGATATGTCTAATATGCTATGCAATGCTACTTGTTTGAATGCCTTCAATGATGACTCTTGGTTATGGCATAGAAGATTAGTCCATATTTCTTTTGACCATCTATCTAGATTAAACAACAAGGAAATGGTGAAAGGTATTCCTTACTTGAAATTTGAAAAGGACCGCATTTGCGATGCGTGCCAACTTGGGAAACAAACTAAGTCCTCTTTCAAATCAATCAAGGATATCATGACATCACGACCTTTGGAGTTGATCCATATGGATTTGTTTAGTCCTACTAAAACCAAAAGTCTAAGTGGGAATCGTTTTGCTTTCATTTTAGTTGATGATTTTTCTCGTTTTACTTGGGTTTTCTTTTTAGAACATAAAAATCAAGCCTTTTCACATTTTCAAGCCTTTAAGAAAAGAGTTGAAAAGGAAAAAGATTCTTTTATTTTAAGAATAAGAAGTGATAGAGGTAGTGAATTCAATAACCAACCCTTTACCACTTTTTGCGAAGAACATGAAATTAAGCATGAACTATCTTGTCCTAGAACTCCACAACAAAATGGAGTCGTTAAGAGGAAAAATCGTACATTACAAGAGATGGCTAGGACTACGATAAATGAGTACGGTCTCCCTCAATACCTATGGGCCGAGGACGTAAACATATCTTGCTACATATCAAATAGGGTTTTCTTATGCAAAAACACTTCTAAAATATCTTTTGAGATTTATTATTCAAGAAAACCAAATGTTTCATACTTTAAAGTTTTTGGCTGTAAATGTTTTGTTTTAAATTCTAAAGATAACTTAGGTAAATTTGATGCACAATCATATGAAACTACTTTTGTTGGTTATTCTAATACTAGTAAAGCTTATAGAGTCTTCAATAAGTCATCCTTGACTATTGAAGAATCTATACATATAAAGTTTGAGGAATCTAATATTTTTGTTGAGAATATTGTAGAAATAGATTCCTTAAGAGAAGACATGGAGAGGATTACCTTGAAGGATTCACCTACACTAGAAGACATGCCTAAAGTTGATGAGGAAAGTGAAGTTCAAGAAGTTGAAGTGGAACCATCACAACCACTTCCAAAGTATTGGAGATTCACACCATATCATCCCAAGGATCTTATTATTGGTGAAGTATTAAAAGGGGTAACTACTCGTTCTAAACTTCATGATCTTTGTGGGCACTATGCATTTATTTCTCATTTTGAACCAAAGAACATCCTCGAAGCCGAGGGCGACTCATATTGGTTGCTTGCCATGCAAGAGGAGCTCAATCAATTCGAGCCCAACCAAGTTTGGCATCTTTTTCTTAGGCCCCATGATAGACCAACAATTGGTACTAAATGAATTTTTAGGAACAAGTTGGATGAGTCGGGTAATGTTGTTAGGAATAAAGCTAGGTTAGTGGCCCAAGGTTACACTCAAGTCGAAGGTATCGATTTTGAGGAAACTTTTGCACCCGTAGCACGGCTTGAAGCCATACGGGTGACACTTTCATTTGCTTCATATAAAGATTTTAAACTTTTTCAAATGGATGTAAAAAGTGCTTTCTTAAATAGATTTATTGAAGAGGAAGTGTATGTTGAACAACCCCCGGGTTTGTTAATCCAACACATTCGGATTTTGTTTTCAAACTAGACAAAGCTCTTTATGGCTTAAAACAAGCCCCTAGGGCTTGGTATGAAATACTTTCTTCATTTCTTATTTCAAATGATCTTACTAAAGGAAAAATAGATACTACTTTGTTTACCAAACATATTGAAAATGATATACTTATAGTTCAAATATATGTTAATGATATCATATTGGTTTTACTAATTAAAATCTTTGCAAAGCTTTTGAATCATGCATGAAGAAGGAATTTGAGATATCTATGATGGGCGAGCTTAACTACTTCCTTGGTCTCCAAATCAAGCAAAGGAAGGATGGGATTTTCATCAATCAAGCCAAGTACACGAAGGAACTTATCAAGAAATTTGGGCTTGAAGGGGCTAAGACAAGCAAAACTCCCATGGCTATCACCACAAAGCTTGACAAGGATGAACAAGGTATATATGTAGACATTAAACTCTATCGTAGCATGATTGGTAGTTTGTTATATTTAACGGCTAGTAGGCCAGACATTATGTTTTGTATATGTCTTTGTACTCGGTTTCAATCGTGTCCTAAAGAGTCCCATTTGATTGCGGTAAAACGCATTATTAGATACCTTAAGGGCACAATTGAAATGGGTTTGTGGTATCCGAAGACCAGATAATTTTTCATGACGAGTTTTTCGGATGTTGACTATGCGGGTTGTATAGTGGATAGGAAGAGTACAAGTGGACATGTCAATTTCTCGGTAATTGTCTTGTTTCATGGTCTTCCAAGAAACAAAATTCTGTAGCCCTCTCAACCGCCGAGGCGGAGTATGTTGCGGCAGTAGCTTGTTGTGTACAAGTCCTTTGGATGAAACATACTCTCCTTGACTATGATTTGCATTATGACCATATTAAAATATTTTTTATAATACTAGTACTATTCATATGACTAAAATGCAAATCAACATAGTAAGACTAAGCACATTGACATTCGATATCACTTTCTTAAAGATTATTATGAGAAAGGTGATATTGACATTGATTATGTTTCAACCGATTTTCAACTTGACAATATTTTTATAAAACCACTAGACTATAATAGATATACTTTCATTTGTGGTGAATTGAATGTTTGTGTTATGGATTCTTGAAATTTTTTTAAACAATGTTTATTTTTTACCCTTTTTGATGCATGACAAAAAGAGGGAGAAAAAGTTAGTTTATTGTTTTGAGTTATTATTTTTCTTGATGTTTTCTTTCTCATACAATCCATTCATTTATATAACCATTCATATATATAGCATGATTTGAGGGGGAGCCTCCAAGCTCCTTTTTTTTCCTTTTTTTGTTAAATAACTCATATGTTTTGTCATCATCAAAAAGAGGGAGATTGTTGGCCCAAGGGTACAATCACTCGGTTTTAGAGTTTTGATGATTACAAAACATATATACTTATTTGTACTAATCTTATTTAAGTGTTTAAGATTGCTTCAGGGTTCTAAAGATTCAAGATGTATTCTTCCTGAAGGAAGGTAGTGATTGACTCAAGTTGACTCAATGCGGGATCAAGATTTCAAGTTATTCAACATTGCCTATGAAAAAGCCCATATTGAAGATCTTGTAGTCACCTAGAACCATTGTAAGAATTAGTATGTTAAAGAGTAAGGATATGATAGTTGTGCTCAAGAAAATACACACACACACACAAATACACTCTTCAAAATACAAGTTTTTGGATTTGTTGGTTTTGTGCATGTTTGACTGATATACATGTCTCAAAATATTTTATATTTTTACATCAGTTTAAAACATGTATTTCATCATTTATAGCATGCTACTTAAACTTCAAACCATTAAAAATTATTTCAAAAATTATTCTAAGTTCAAATTCTATGTATTTTCTGTTTCAGGCCATTACGGTCGACCGGCCCGGTCGACCGGCTCTATTTCAGGCCTGATCGGTCGACCAGATCGGTCGATCGGCCTTGTGGCCTTGGGTGTGCACGTCTGCCGGTCGACCAGGCCCGTCGACCGACAGACCTTGCGGTCGACCGACCATCGACCGACTGCAAGACCCTAAGTCTCGGGTTTTGTTGGTCGACCGGCCTGGTCGACCGACAGTTCAAAATTTCTTTTTGTTTAGCCTGCGGTCGACCGGACCAGTCGACCGAAGCCAACGGTTCTTTTGCCATGTGGCCTGCCGGTCGACCGGCCCGGTCGACCAACAGCCGTCAAAAGACCCCAACGGCTCTTTCTTGAATTCTGGTATGGTTTTAATGCTTCCTATACCTATTTCTGAATTCCTATTGGCTAAACGCTGCCCTAATGACCTAGAATCAATTATGCATTGCATTTATCAAATCCCTATAAATAGAGGTCATTGGTCCCTTGTTTTAAATAAGAAAAATTCCCATTGTTTCAAGTTTTTCAAAAGATAAGAAAGTTTACTTGCATTGTTTTTCAAAGTTCTTTCATTTGCAAAAGTTTTCAGTTGGTTTACAAGTTCCTTTTACTTCTTTACAACTGAAATTTTTCTCACTTCACTTCTTGAGCCAAAAATCATCTCCACTCTATAAGAAGTTGTAAGAGAGAGTTTGTGGTCTTTTGATCACCAAGTGAGTTGTATTTCCATGTGTTGAGATTTCTTTTGTGTAGAGGTTGGATTGGTTGGAGTTGGGTACTCCAGTTTTGTGTAGACCAATTGCAATCCCCTTGGGTGTAAAAGTTCCGGTGTGGAAATTCCCTTTATGGATTAAGTGGAAATCCTTCATAGTGGTGAAGACGGGGACGTAGAGCAGTGGCTCAATCATCGAAACAAATTACTTGTATTTGCGATTGGTTTCCTTATTGCTTTTCATTACTTTACATTTCTAACGTGTGATACCACTTGCTTGCACTTCATTATTGCACTCATTTCATTTACTTGCATTTCTGATCTTTACTCAATTCAACAAGAAAGCAATTACGCGTCTCAACTCATAATCTAGAGGAATCAAAGAGGAGAAGTTCTAGAGCCCTTCACGGGGAATTCGGCTTCAATTTCTTATTTTGAGTGACCGCTTGCATCATTTATACTTAGTTGTTTAAAAAGATCATTAGATTAGCATTAACCCCTATTCACCCCCACTCTAGGTGTTTTCAATCCCTACCAGGGAGGGGCCACTTCTTGGCTAGAGAGGCCACGTCCACTGTAACCTCGGTTCCTAATATATGTATGTCAATACTGGTATCTGGTAATGATTTAATCATCCTGGTAGTTAGATTGAGGCATTTTCAACTCAAGATATTATTTCCCACTATTTATAATTTTTCTAGAATTTTGGATTTTTTTGGGAATTATTGGAGAAGAATCTCAATTTGGGGTCGATCGGTGACATAGGCTGACTCTGGGATTTTTAATTAACAATTGGGGATGACTTTTGAAAATCTGAATTCACAACAATGTTCAGGATGACATCTTCTATTTTTTAGAATTTTTGAGGATTTTCCTGAATTAATAGAGTATAATCCCAATAAAATAATATTTAAATATTATTCAAAAAGAAAAGAATGAAATTAAAATTAAAATAAAATAAAATAAATTAGAAAAACCGTATGTGTTGCCAATTTCAAACCCAAGCCATGCTGTATAGAATTGAATGCTCTAACCAGCTGGCCAACTTTGGGTCTTATTACCAGGAAATAAGCAATTCTATTTGAACTTCCTTGGCTTACCCTTTTTATTCTCCCAAATGACACACAAAAAAACCAAACTCCTTTTTGATGTTCCAGTCCTCGAACCCACGCCTCCCTTCCCAACATTCAATGCACACACCACTTAGGCATTTTGATCTTTGGCTAGAAACCACAGGTTATTTATTTAGAATTTTCTGCTTCATCTTCTTCTCCCCAACAAACACACGTCCTGCTCCTCTTCTTCCTCCCACATTCTCCACTCCTCCTCCCAACTGCACCCACGTCCCCTATGACCTCCACCTACGTCCTCCCCTCTCTCTCACATTCCCTCTCTCCCTCTATCTCTCACTCACGTTTTTCTTCCCCCCCTCTATATAAACCCCGATTAAAAAAAAAGAAAGAAAGAAAAAGTAAAAGAAAAAGAAAAAGAAAAGGAATAAATAAAATAAAAATAAGTAGAAAAATAATTGTAGCATTTACCGTTGCAAACTAGAACCTAACCCATTACTGTAGCAACATACCCATTAAGCTTTTTATTTATTTTTATTGATTTTTTGGTTTATTTTAATTCAAATAATTCCAGAAAATTCACAGAAAATTTCTGAAAATTCACAGAAAATCACAAGCTAAATTTGAAACTGTATAAAATTATTTTGATGTAATATTACTTAGAATAACATGAAATTAAATATTTTTTAATTACTATTCAATGATAATTTATTTAAAAATGACCAATAAATTACTAAATAGCACAAAAAAATATGAAATTCATAATTCAGTATAGGTAAATATTATACATCAATTTATTATTTTATGCATGTATTTTATTATGAAAGTATATTTTTAAATAGTTGCTACAAATTCATAAATTGAATTATTTCGAAATATTAATCAACCAAAATTAAAATAAATAGTAAAAAATTACTTTCTTATTTAACTTATCACTGAATAAATAACATGTCAAGTCTCCAATTAATTCACATAATATTTAGGCCGCGAATTTTACCCAGAGCCGGTTGCAGCTATGGGAATTCATACTCCAACGACATCAGACAAGTGTATACGATTCTCCTCTCATTGACTTTCTTATTGATCTTATTATTGATCTTAATTTTGCCTCTGAAGTATAAATTCTAGTTATCATATCGCATGATCGTCAACACTATCCTGTGATCATATTTACATATCAGCTTTTCTCTTCCGATTATATGACTAATTATTCTATTCTTGATATTATTACCGATACTGTCTTGTGATCATGTTTTATTACCTTACATATCATGTTTGCATCTTGTTCCTGTACATACATGCATCCAACTTAAATTGGCATGATTGCTTGTATGTGATAGACTGATTTATTGACATGAAATTTACACTGATCATGATAAATACTTTGATCTGGATCTTGAGGTTAACTGGATAATAATGAAGAAAGATTGATAGTTAAAGATTGAATATCGATTGATATTGTGATCCTGATATTACTGAAAATTAATCAAGAAAATTAACCATTATATTCTGAGTAATTATTCGAGGATATCTTATTGGATTATGGACACATGATCCTGACCGTTTTACTTAGACATTTAGATTACATGTTACTGACATTACTTGCACTATTTGCATGCATCTGGTATCACTTGCGCAACTATATATTTGTCACATGATATTGTCACTGTCTACATCGTCCCATGATTTTGATACACATTGTGTTCACCATCTAATGCTGATATTCTTGGTACCGATTCATGATCCTGTAACACTGAGTAACATACTGTTTGCATTTGTATTTAATTAATAAAATTAATCAAGTCGGGGTTATTGGGGGAGACTGTAGCAGGGGAAATCCAGGGAGGTGTGCTTGGAAGGGCGACCCTTGTGGGTTTGGATGCCACACGTGATCTTGTTATTTATGCGTGCTCCTGTTATTACATGTTACATGATACCTGAGTACAGTGAACTGTTTCTCCTTGCTATCAGGATCCACTAACGCATCACTTGTTTGATATGCAGTTGTCCTATGGGATGGGGCACAGGATGGTTGCATTAGTTAGGGTAATAAAATATGCTAGACATATGCACTTGCATCATATACTTCATTGTCTTCAGTGATCTAGTACATGAGATATAGTTTCAAGATACTGTTACTTGAGACTCATGTGACATGCATTGTCTTGACTACATGACATTCCTGGACATACCATGTTAATTTATCTTGTGATCTTGAGTTCTTGTGATCTTGTGATTATTTTTCACGAAAGTTACTTGTCCAGGACGTCTCATGTCATTATATACATGTTACACCATGCATGCACGGTCTTATTGTACATGATCTATCTTCTGATTATTCCCGTTACTGTTATTACATTCAGTTCTTGATATTTCCATACATATTGTTCTTATATCCTACTTACTGTTACTACATTTTCATATTCTCTCCTTCCTGTTTTGTGTACTCTTCCAAGTCCGCTTCTGACGGATCTTTATATTATTTTTCAGTATTTAGATCAGGAAGCTGGTACAGAGAGTTGTTCGTAGATCATATTCTGAATTCGCTGTTCTCCGATGAGTTCAGTTTTCTTCTTGACTTATTTTATTCAGATATAGTGGATGATATTGTTTATGATTCAGTTTTTCATATATGTGATTTTATCCCTGTGCTTGGTTGTATGTGCATATATGTGTGCTATCCTGCTTATTATTGATAGCCTAAGGTACTCATGGATGAGATTTTACTTTTCATGAGTATCTGCTGGCCATCGTCACGTACCTGTATTCCATATTTTGGGAAGCGGGTCGTGACATCCACAACAGCAACGACTGCTTTAGAGGCGTTGACACCCTCTTTACCAGCGCGCTCCAGTGCCATAGATCTAATTTTCGAGATTTAAGAGGGTAAGAACCCTTGTGCTTCATTTGAAACTGGGAAGAGGGAAGAAACCCCAAGTTTGAAAACTTGAAAATTTTCACATAGAGTAATTTCTCTAAAAGACTGTAAAAGTCCTATTTATAGACATTAAGACCTAGCCTCGCTTCGATTTTGAGGAGACAACCTGGATGATTAACTGCAAAGTCATACCTTCACTTTAAAAGAGAAGTTACCACTGGGTGCTAATGGTAAAGTAAATAACTTTGCCAAATAGTTAGCTTCGTCGCGCAGTTGAAGTTAGCCCAATAGGCTCTAACAACGAAGCTAAAGAGCTCCATTATCCTAAAAGCCCCAATAGTAAAGCCAGTGACTTCACTAGCCTCGCCAAGGTGTAGCCTCATAGCGCAGGAGAAGCTAACTCACATTTTTGGACTTTTCCACAGTCAAATTCGCATTGTTCATGGTATACTTACCTCAAGCTAGCTCAAACACTAGGTGTAATTCAAAAAATTTTGAAATTTGAACTAGTCCATTTTGGATTTATGAAAACTTTGATGGGGTTTTGTTGACACATTCAAAAGACAAAATCTCAAATAGCTCTCAATTGATCCGCGCAATGTGTGACTTGTCGACACTTCCAAAAGACAAGTCACAGACGGTCAAACAGACAGTTCATAGTCAGACAAACTGGCTAATTTAAGCCAAACTTGCTAGCTTAAGTATTGGAACTTAGCCTTGCAGTAGGCTAGCTTCGCTAAATTTTTAGCCTTACTAAGAAGCTTGGAGTTTAGCCTCACAGCAGCCACACTATGTCCTCATTAAGTGGAGACGTTTAAAATCATCGTGCCTCTCTTAAAAAGCTAAACGGCTGCATTAGCTTCATTGGAAACTTAAACAGGCTCGTGCAGAGTATGTCTAGCCTCCCACTGAGGCTTCTAAAGAAGTTTAATTAGCCTTCACTGACTTTTAGGGATGGTTACCCCTATGAAGCTGATAAATAGCCCATTAGCAGGCTATATGCTAAGGGGCTAAGAAAAAAACCAAGAGCCAAAATATAGGTGCATTGAGAAGTAAATTGCTCTCTTTCTTTCTAGAATTTAGAGAATACTTTTTCTCATTTATCAAGGATAATTTCAGGGTTCTAATACCCTGATCTTCCAATTCCAAGGAATCTCCAAAACTAGGTAACATGAAGTTCCTGTAGAAGACTCGATGACCCATCACTCGTATCATCAAAGGGAAAAGTATCCACGCGTTGACCAGACTGCTACTGACACCTTCCCTAGAAACCCTAGAAAATAGTACTTGTAATTTTTCCTTACTAATAATTTCTCTTCAACTTTATTTAAGTTTTTCCTTTTGAACCAATGGAAAACAAGCGAAGCCACATGTTACTCTCCCAAACCGTCGGCCACCGCGCTTGGCGCGCCGCTGGTCGTCTGCCCATTACCGCTGCCCACACGCCACCTCTGACGCCCTCACTGTCAGACAGAGCCTGAAAAAGAGAGAAAATGAGAGTGCAAGAGAGGGGGGGAGAGAGATGAGAAAGGAGTTGTGTTGTACCCCAAGTCGCCCCCACCGGTGGCTGCCTCTTGCTATCACCAGCTGCAAGGCAATGGAACTGCTTGGGAGAATGCAAAAGAGAGAGGGAGATAGAAAACTGTAAGGGAGAGGGGGAGAGAGAGAGATCTAACCTCTCTCCAATACTCCCCATATATATTTAATGCTCTCCATCCCTCATCAATTTTTTAATTTATTTTATATTTTCCTTTTCCGTTTCCTTTTTCTTTTTTCGTTTTCGTTTTCTTTCTTTACCTCTCCAATTAAATAAAATATAAATATCAATACGTGGTATGTATACAAGTATTTAAAGAAATAAAAACATTCATATATTTTTACATATTTTTATATTCCGCTACTTAAAAAACAAATTAATAAATAATTTCAAAAGAATACACTGTAATATACTGATTATCAATTCTTGTTATTGGTATAATCCAAAATTCAAAAATATAAGGAATAAACCAAAATTTATAAGATCCAAGTGTTACGCATACACACTTATATAAATATATAATTATATATATAGACATTAATATTTCTCATATCAATTGATCTGGTATAAGCTATAAAATTCATTCCACTCTGAATTTCTAGAGGAGAATAATTATGAAAATTTGTCTCGCACCAAAAGAAATTAATTAACTATCATATCAATTTCTGAAAAAATCTCATTAATCCTGTACTAAAATATTAATCCACGGTTTAATAACTCAGGCGTTACAATTATACCCTCTTTGAAATTTTTTATCCTTGAAACTTGGCATATCTTGTAATAGATAAGGGTAATACTTTCAGCTTCCTTCTTATATCATAAAATCTCTCTTCTATATAGAACTGATTGTTCCCTTTCGATCATGCATCTCATTTACTTTCTTATATAGTTGTCTGTATATTATATAGTTTCCGGATTTCAATTACCTCTATACTACTTATAGTTTATTACAGAGTTCTTGAATGTGCACAACACATAACATATATTCCATATCATCACATTCACACAATACATATCTTAAACATATTCCATATCATTACATTCGCTTGTCATACTTGGTGGTACACTATTGTATATCATCACATACACATATTACCCTTGGAGATATACATAACATTTAATATATCATATCAGCACATGCACGTATTATACTTGATAATACACATATCACATATATTCAATTTATAAATATATTTATTTATCAATTTCTTATCTTAAAAGATTCATCATTTCGTAGTCAAATTCTTAATAAGTTTCATTCATTCTGATTTAATCTTGACTTGCCTGATATTTTAACCACTCCCTTACTCCAGTGTCCCATACCTTTGGTAGTTTACACTGAGAGCCATTCTCAGTAAAACACATTCAAATTAAGGCATGCGGGTATATATTCATTTAAACATAAGGGAAAAAGTTAAATATCATGCTTAATCATATGCATAAGAACCTATTACATCCATGAACTATTCATATCATGGTACACATTCATTCATTCATACAAACTGCACACTCACATACACATTCATTATAACAATTAATCTCATTCTTGCGCCAACAATCAAAACAATCTCTAGGCCTATACTTTCCTAGGCCCATTCTTGAATTCTACTCCAAATTCCTATGTCTAAGCTCTCATACCAGCTATGACGGTCTCAAGTTTTAATTACTCGATTATCAATAACTTCTGTCAATTATGATTAATATTATAATTAGAAAGTACTACTATAAATGAACCAGTTAATAACTTTACTCTATACCATATGTAGGTTGTGTTCTCGATCAAGTTACTGATGTTAATTTTTCTAGTAGCATCAATTCACCCACACCACTGGTTATTCAGTATTCAATCTGAAAAAGTAATCATCTTAGCTTCATCACTCATAATTTTATGATCATAAGAATTAAAAATTTATCATGACTTGCAAGCAGGTATATATATATAATATATATATATATATATATATATTATATATATATATATATATATATATATATATATATATATATATATATATATATATAATTCACAACTCAGTTCTTACTTATGTGATTCTTTCATCCAAAAAATATTCATTATAGGCATATATACTATATTCATTACTATACTTGAAGTTTTGTATTCCCATTCATACTTAGTTTGTTACTACGCATCATCGATTCTCATCATTACTAATCATAGTTAGTAACTAATAATACTTTATTAATTCTCAATTAAGATTTACAAACTAATTGTTGTAATAGTCCCGATTATTTGTAATACCATTGCCCAACCATTATTGCTAGTTTCCCCTAATTATCAGTTTGCATTTATAGTTACTAGTTAACACAATCATTCTTGATTCCATCAGGATTAGTCATATCAACAGACATTTATCAATATTTCAATTAATATGCTATTCATATCATACTGTATCTATGACATATATCCCATTTAAACAGATATTTTTATATCATAATTATCTTTAAATACCCAGACTTTAATTTTAATTTCATTTATTCAGTTCAGGTCTGGTATTAACTCCAAATCCTTCTTATACTAGTATCAACACCGAAAGTACACCTAGAGGGCGGGGTAAATAGATGTACTAGCTAATTTAGGACAAATAATGTGAAATTAAAAACTTAATTGCAAACACATTATGTGTAAGTAAGAGTGACTTCGAATTCCCCGTGAAGGGCTCTAGAGCTACTCCTCAAGATTCCTCTAAATAATGAATTGAGGTGCTATTAGAAGCTCTCTTGGTTCAACAAAAGTATGGGCACACAAATAATACCAGGCATGTATATGATAAGAACTTGTAATAACGATGCAAGATATAAAAGAGAGAGAGAGAGAGAGAGAGAGAAAGAAAGAAAATAGATCAAATGCAAACACAAGGATATGTTTTGAGGTTCGAGCTACTGCTCTACGTCTCCTCCTTCACATAGAAGGATTTTCACTATGTCCACACAGGACCTTCTATAAAGGAACCTCCACCGAGGAATAACAACTCAGCACTCAGAGTACACAACTCATCTCTCAAACACAAAATCTCTACACAAGAGGTGGGCACTAAGCCAAGCATAAAGCAAAGAAAATACACTTGGTGATCACAAAGATCACAAACACTCTATTGGTGATCTCAAAGATTACAAACAATTTTTCTCCCAAAAAGATCCTAAAGATAGATATAAAATTAAATGGCTCAAGTATGTGAGAAAACGAAGTGTTTTGGAACAGAAACAACAGAGAAAACACTTAAGAAAAACTTCTATATAGATATGAAATTAAAGAACAAAAACTAAAGTTCCCAAAGCTTGATTTTCTTTGATTTTCTAAAAACTTTGAAGCAATAAAAGATTAGAGTTTTGGCACAAAAACTTCTTTTTTAAAACTTGCTGAAAACACTTGAAAAGATAAGAAATTTTGCTCTTGAAAAGCTTAGTCGAAACAACCCCCAAAGACCTATTTTTATAAGCGTCTGGAAATATAACCGTTGGGTCCATAATAGGTCAAAATTAACCCGTCAATGGACCGCCTGGTCGACCTGCCAACGGTCAGATTTCTGATGTTGCAGCTACCGGTTTACCACCCTAAGGCAATCTTCATGTCGATCGACCGGTCAACCACTAAAGCCTGTGCCCTTTGTGCATGTCCATTGACCGGTCGGTCGACCGAGCCAGGCTTCGGTCGACCATTAATAGTCCAAAGAACAAGGTTATAGGGTTTGAAATGTTGGCTTTTAAATATTTATAAAATCCCATAAAACCCACAAAAATAAGTTATTATAAATATTTGAAGAACAAAAATGTGTGACTAAAATTCAACACATATTTCAAATAATTTGAACAATTTTTGTGATATAGAAATTAAGCTTTAAAAAGAAAACCATATTTTTCATAAACTTAACTTTGAAATAAAAAACTGATTTCTCTAAAACTAGTGTAGATACAAAAACATGATATTTAAACTCAATTTGAAGCATAGAGTTTATGGATAGAATCAAATACACATATAATGAATATATCTATATTTTTGTCATTAAATCAAAAACTAAGTTTTGTTAAAAATAAAACATGAAACCATGAACTAGAATCATCAAATAGGTTTTTAGATATTATGAATCATCAATGTCTATGGAAGAAATCCAGCATACATAAAACCATGTAATACTTCTTTTGATTCTATCTATTCATGAAAACTAAAGATATGTTCTTGAAAATCCAAAACTGGTTAAACCAAAATAAAAAACTATTTAAATTTTGTGTGTGAATTTGAGCATATCAAAACTATTCTATCTTTACACAAGATCTAAAACAAAACTAAAACAAACCTAGATATGAGTCTTCTTCTCGAAGTCGACTTGATCCAAACTCGATCCAAATGAGATTGACTCCTTCTAAGTGCTAGATGGGAACTTAACGCGCGAAACTTTTGAATCCTCATGTGTTAGCTCTAAAACATGACTTTGAATTCTTTGTTGAAACTAATCACCTACTAAGATCTTGATTAATAACTGAAATTATACAAACACAAGATCATTAGTAAACTAACCTTCATAAGTTAGTCATCATCAAAACTAAGGTGAAAGACCTCTTGACTAACAAACACAACTGGCTCTGTAATTGATGGCTTCATTATTAATGGTATCTCAAGTGATCATTTATCTTAGCTAATCATTCATCTTATTTGTTTGCTAGTATCCACAATCAATTATCGATTTTCTATTTTGTCACTGTTTAGTCTACTCATCGGGTATAACCGGTGTTAATCAATCATTATCCAATTACTAATAATTACTAGCTGCACATTAGTTCTGATATCACATGTATATACTATCAATCTTCTCTTGATATAATTATTATTATAATAATAATCAATACACAAATCACCGTTTTTAATTAAAATCAGAGATATACTTTACCCACCTCTTGATCTGATTGATTCTCAGAATACCCAATATCATATACCAATACTGTGGACGTGTAGCTCTCATTCCCATGAATATAAAGACTTCAAAATCATGTGAATTGAAATTTGGATGGTCGAGATATCGCCTGAATACCCACAATATAAGAAATGGGGGTTAGATATGCAATAGCTGAAAATATTCAGGGGGGCTACTGATAATTTTTTAGGGCCCTAAAAATAATTGTTTAAATCCTCAGGGAGTTAAAGAAAAATTTACTTTTATTTAATATAACTACAGGTCGGGTCGAGTTCATAACAGGTTCAGGTCGAACTTAAACCTCAATATCAAACCTAACATCGGTTTCTTAACCCATCAAAATAGTGACGACATATGCTGCCTACCTTGAGTTGCTAGCCATCGTGCCTAACTCGCTGTCGGTTGCCTAGCTGACACGGCCATCCACACACTGCCTCTTGAAAAACACCTAGAGGGGGGGTTAATAGGTGTAATTGCTAATCTAACAATCTTTTTAAAACTAAGATGGATGAATGATGCAACGATCTCTCAAAACAAGACTAAGAGCCGAATACCCCGTGAGAGGTTCTGAACTCCTTCCTCCTAATTCCCCTTGAATGGGTTAGAGGTGCGCAATGCAACCTTGTTGTATGAGAATTGATCGAACAAAGGATGAATAATATGCAATGATGAGATGCACACAAGATATCACAAGTATCACAAACTTGAAGTAATAGCGCAAGGAAAGAAACAAGATCACAAGCAAGTAATTAAAAGCAATAGAGTGCAAGAGAAATTAAAAACAAGAATTGACACAAGGCAATCGCAAACACAAGATATTTGTTTCGAGGTTCGAGCCACCGCTCTACTCCCCGCCTTCACCTCCGTGAAGGGTTTCCACTATCCACCGAGGACGATTACAACGGTCTACCGAAAACCCGAGCACCGAGCTCCACCAAGTACAATAACCTCTACCGAAGAGGTGTCTCCACAAGAACAAGAAGAATACAAGTAACCAAAGTGATCACAACAAGATCACTAAACTCTTTACAATTTCTCACCCTTTTACAACTTCCTTATAGAATGAGTAAGGGATTTTTGGCTCTATGAAGTGTAGTGAGAAAAAAACTCAGTTGTAGAGATGATTTTTGCTAGGGAACACAACTGAAAACTAGCTCAAGAAAGAGTTGGAAATGGAGAGCTTAAACACTTTTCTTTTCTCTTTGAAAACTTTGAAATCTTGAGGATTTTTCTTGGTGTTTTGTAAGAGAGTCTTCTCCTCTATTTATAGGGAGATAAATAGGTTTAAAACAATTTATGTAGACCTTATTTGCTCTGAAAAAGATCTGAAAAACCCTGAAAAAGTCTGCCAAAAAACAGTCCAAAAAACAGATTTCAGAATTGCACAAAAGAGGAAGAGCCGTTGGGCTGTTGCAGGCATGGCGGTCGACCGGGCCGGTCGACCGCCAGCTCAGCTGGCAAAGAGCCGTTGGCTCGGGTCGACCGGTCCGGTCGACCGTCCTCTAAGGGAAAACACAGTTCTCTTCTGGCGGTCGACCGGGGCGGTCGACCCAGAAAACCCGAGAGCAACTGCTCACAGTCGGTCGACCCGGGCGGTCGGCCGACAGACGTGCACAAGTGTGCACGTCCTGGCACTGGCGCCGGTCGACCGTGCGGTCGGCCGGTCAGCCTGAAACAGGAAAATCAGCAGGATTTTTGACTTAGAAAATTTTGTATAAAAAAATCTTTTGAAGTATAGAAAGGTAAGTAATAAGCTGGAAAGAGTATACATACATGATCTAAACATGATATTTATATTTGTAAAACTTAGGGTCATGTATATATATACTAAGGCATGAAACTAAAGTTTTGACCATGAAAACTTGAATTAAAAAACGTGTGTGTGTATCCTAGAGCCAATTTTCAAAACTCAAACTTTGACAATCTATTTCTTAAATTGGTTCTAAGTACTACAAGTGCTTCAAGAGGGCTTTTCACCATATGATCTTCAAAACTTGATTCTTGAGCCCAATTTGAGTTGACTTGAGTCCCAAAAACTTTCTTTTAGGGTATCAACCTTCTAGTTGAGTTAGAACCCTGAAACACACTCAACCAATGAACAATATTAGTACAAATAACTAATATGTTTTGTAATCATCAAAACACACTAACCATGGGTGATTGTAACCTTGGGCCAACAATCTCCCCCTTTTTGATGATGACAAAACATATAGGTTATTTAAACAAAAATGGAAGAAGAGCTTGGAAAGCTCCCCCTCAAATAATGCTATGTATCAATAGTGCTATGAAAGGCTAAATACATAAGGCATTGGAAACACATAGTCATTGGAAATACATAGTTTTGTCAAAACTCAAATACATCAAAGTAATACACCAAAAACAAAACAACAAAAAACAAAACAACATACAAACTTATACTTTTTCTCTCCCTTTTGTCATACATCAAAAAGGGTTAAACAAAACAAAAATAAAAGAAATTTTTCTTTAAGAATCCATAATGCAAACATTCAACTCACCACAAATAAAAGAGAATCTAGCATAATCCAATGGTTTAGTAAAAATATTGGCAAGTTGAAAATCGGTAGAAACATAATCAATATCAATATCACCTTTCTCATAATGATCTCTAAGAAAGTGATACCTAATGTCAATGTGTTTGGTTTTACTATGTTAATTTGCATTTTTTGTCATGTGAATAGTACTAGTATTATCACAAAATATTTTAACATGATCAAAGTGTAAATCATAGTCGAGGAGAGTATGTTTCATCCAAAGAACTTGTGCACAACAAGCTCCGGCTGCAACATACTCCGCCTCGGCGGTTGAAAGGGCTACCGAATTTTGCTTTTGAAAGACCAAGATACAAGACAATTACCAAGGAATTGACATATTCCACTTGTGCTCTTCCTATCTACCCTACAACCCGCATAGTCGGCATCCGAAAAACTCGTCATTGAAAATTGGCCGGTTTTCGGATACCACAAACCATTTCAATCGTGCCCTTAAGGTATCTAATTATGCGTTTAACCGCAATTATATGAGACTCTTTAGGACAAGATTGAAAACGTGCACAAAGACAAACGAAAAACATAATATCCGGCCTACTAGCCGTCAAATACAATAAACTACCAATCATGCTACGATAAAGTTTAATGTCTACACTTTTACCTTGTTCATCCTTGTCAAGCTTGGTAGTTGTTGCCATGGGAGTTTTGCTCACTTTAGATCCTTCAAGCCCGAACCTTTTGATTAATTCCTTTGTGTACTTGGCTTGATTGATGAAGATCCCATCCTTCCTTTGCTTGATTTGGAGTCCAAGGAAATAGTTGAGTTCCCCCATCATAGACATTTCAAATTCTTCCTTCATGCATGATTCAAAAGCTTGGCAAAGAGATTCATTAGTAGAACCAAAAATAATATCATCTACATAAATTTGCACAATGAGAATATCATTTTCTACATGTTTTGTAAACAATGTTGTGTCAATTTTTCCTTTCTTAAAACCATTTGAAATTAAAAATGAAGAAAGTCTTTCATACCAAGCCCTAGGGCTTGTTTTAAACCATAAAGAGCTTTATCTAATTTAAACACAAAATCCGGATGTGTAGGATCAACAAACCCAGGGGGTTGTTCAACATACACCTCCTCTTCAATAAAACCATTTAGAAAAGCATTTTTAACATCCATTTGAAACAATTTAAAATCTTTATTTGAGGCAAATGCTAGTGTCAACCGTATGGCTTCAAGCCGTGCTACGGGTGCAAAGGTTTCTTCAAAATTGATTCCTTCGATTTGAGTGTAACCTTGGGCAACTAACCTAGCTTTATTCTAACAACGTTACCCGATTCATCCAACTTGTTCTTAAAGATCCACTTAGTACCAATTGTTGGTCTATCGTGAGGCCTAGGAACAAGGTGTCAAACTTGGTTGCGCTCAAATTGATTGAGTTCCTCTTGCATGGCTAGCAACCAATATGAATCGTCCTCGGCTTCGAGGACGTTCTTGGGTTCAACATGAGAAATGAATGCATAATGACCACAATAATCATGAAGTTTAGAGCGAGTGGTTACCCCTTTAGATACTTCACCTATGACGAGGTCCTTAGGATGATGAGGATTGTATCTCCAACCCTTTGG
Organism: Agave tequilana; assembly: GCA_038442645.1. Classification (NCBI taxonomy): domain Eukaryota; kingdom Viridiplantae; phylum Streptophyta; class Magnoliopsida; order Asparagales; family Asparagaceae; genus Agave; species Agave tequilana. The sequence continues at coordinate 181,174 of JAVJIF010007848.1, forward strand.
AAGTTGTTGAGTAGGCTCCACGTCAATTGATTAAATTTCATATCCTTGAGCCTCTTCTACTTTAGCTTCACTTCCTTCATCACCCTTTGGCTTGTCTCCCATACTAGGTGTATCCTCCAAGGTCACTTTCTCCAAGACTTCATCCAATGCATCTATTTCTACAACATTCTTAACAAACGAGTTAGATTCTTCAAACTTAACATGTATAGATTCCTCAATAGTCAAAGATGATCTATTGAAGATTCTATAAGCCTTACTTGTATTAGAATAACCCACAAAAATTGCCTCATAAGCTTTAGCATCAAACTTTCCTAAATTATCTTTTGTATTTAAAACAAAACATTTGCATCCAAAAACCTTGAAATATGAAACATTTGGTTTTCTAGAAAAGTACATTTCAAAAGAAGTCTTTGAAGTATTTTTACACAAGAAAACACGATTTGATATATAGCATGATGTATTAACGGCCTCGGCCCACAAATAATGTGGTAGACCATATTCACTTAGCATTGTCCTAGCCATCTCTTGTAAAGTTCGATTTTTCCGTTCAACTACTCCATTTTGTTGTGGAGTTCTAGGATAAGAAAGTTCATGCTTTATTCCATGTTCTTCACAAAAAGTGGTAAAGGGTAGGTCAATGAACTCACCTCCTCTATCACTTCTTATCCTTAAAATTGAAACATCTTTTTCTTTTTCAACTCTTTTCTTAAAAGTTTGGAAATATGAAAATGCTTGATTTTATGTTCAAGAAAGTAAACCCAAGTAAACCGTGAAAAGTCATCAACCAAAACAAATGCAAATCTATTCCCACTTAGACTTTTGGTTTGTGTCGGGCCAAATAGATCCATATGGATTAACTCCAAAGGACGTGATGTCATGATATCCTTAATTGACTTGAAAGAAGACTTAGTTTGTTTCCCAAATTGACATGCATCACAAACTCGGTCCTTTTCAAAACTCAAACAAGGAATACCTTTCACCATTTCCTTTGTGTTTAACCTAGATATATGGTCGAATGAAATATGCCCTAATCTTCTATGCCACAACCAAGAGTCATCATCGAGGGCTTTTAAACAAATAATATTACAAGACATATTAGACATATCTATCATATAAACATTACTTTCACGAAAACCGGAAAACACACAAGTATTAGAAATTCTATCAATTACTTTACAAACTACATGATCAAAAACTGTTGGATCGTTGAGATAAGGAGGATCTATAATCAAATCAACACAACACTTGACATGAAGGATTAATTGTTAAGCAAATAAGTAAACATGCAAGTAAAGAAAACAAATCTCAGAAATTGACAAACGCAAACAAAGAGATTTATCCTGGTTCGGTCCTTGTGACCTACATCCAGTCCCCAAGCCACCCGCTTGAGATTTTCCTTTATCCTTGATCTTGCCACCCAAAATCAATACAACATGTACACCACTTGTCGAATCCCCTTCTTCAAATGTGTACACCTTCTCTTCCACCAAGAGAACACCTTTTACCTTTGTACAACTACTTCTTCAACCAAGAAGCCTCCCGTGTACAATGGTCACCTTGTACAACTTGCCTCTTCAACCAAGAAGCCTCCCGTGTACAAATGAACACTTTGAGAATTTACAACTCTTTTCCTATAACCTTGGTACAGATGTGTATGTGGACAAGGTACAGTATAGGAAAGATGAACTTCAGAGAACTTCACTAATGGAATTGTCTTTTTGGTGAAGAACAGAAGTTAGGAAATCAGTTTTCAGGTTTTCTAGAATTTTGCTTTGGAAAACTGAATGAAAATCTTGTTTATCTTAACCTTTGGCCTTAGGAATAACTTCCCTATTTATAGCTATAGACTAGGGTTAGTTAGGGTAGTTATGGGACCAATTCAGATGATATGGACGTTGGAAAACGTTGCCAAAAGGTTCAGATAACAGAAACTGTCTAACAGTCAAAACTGCCTATTAGTCGACTTGCCCATGGAGTTAGTCAACTAACCTAGGCAAAATTCCTTCTATTAGTCGACTAGGTTTAGCTATTAGTCGACTAGGTCAGTGGCCGTTGGAAGAACAGTTTCAGAATAACTACTTCAAGTCGACTGCAACTACTTTATAGTCGACTGAGTCAAGGGATGAGTCGACTAGGTGTTTTCTATAAGTCGACTAGAAAATGGATTAGTCGACTTGGTTACTGTTTGGTCGACTAATTTGACAAACAGAGAGTTGGTCTGTTTCAGGACACAAAACTTAGTCGACTTGGACTTTGGGTAAGTCAACTAGAGTGTTTATTAGTCGACTATATTGGGACATCAAGTCGACTAACAGGACACTAAAGTGTTGGTTTGTATCAAGGCTTTTACATGCTATATCTTCTTTACAAACCACAACATCTCAACCCTCTTTGGCACAACTTGATCATGTCGGACTCTTGATTCTTCATGTGTAGAGCTCCAAATGAATTTGATCGTCACGAACGTCTTCATCGAAATAGGTTCCAACATTCTCACCCTTTTTGATGACGACGTTTTGTGTGTGCATGTCCTTCCCCTGTAAAAAATATGTTATCTTTTCCTCCCCCTGCAGAAATGGGTTATAACAGATATAAATATTTTGTTCTCCCCCTGCAACAAATATATTAGTACATATATATATAATAACTTTTATATGGTACCTGCAAAATAAACGTTAGTTGGTACCAAATATAAAAGATCATATCTAACCTTTAGGACTCCAAATCCATTTAGAATTTGGTTTCCACCTGTTAGTATATACATAATTGCAAGAATCACATATATCATGCATGTATGAAGCAATATATGTATTTTTATCATAAATATTTAAATTCTTTGGAATCCATATAAACTTACTTTTCTTAGTCTTTCTTTTAACACAAGAACTATATGGATTATAACATGAAGATTTTGCAATATATCCAATATCATGACTATCATGTGACAATTTCTGAAAAGACAATAAAGCATTCAAATTTTCTTTTCCTTTATTAAACTTAGTCACATTTTGCAAAAGATCTTCATATTTCTTTTTGAAAACTAACATGTCTTTATCTAATATAGAAATTCTATCATTCAAAGATTTAGTTTCCATTTTCAGAAAAATGTTTTCTTTTATAAACTTCTCATTTTCAGATTTCAAAGATGATATGACATTTTCAGTTTCATCTTGTTGAGAATTTATAGAAGAACATTGTAATGCATAAATAGAATTTTCCTGTAAAAGTTCTCATTTTCTTTTAACAAAACTCTGTTTTTCAGTTTTTCACTTTTCAGATTCATAAATAATTCATTAAAAGCATCTGAGAGTTCAGAAAACGATACCTCTTCATCTTCTATGGCCATGTAACATAAGTTAACATGTTCAGTGGATTCTTCTTCATCAGAAGATGAGGAATCTCTATGTTCTGAAGATGCTTCGTAGTTCTTCTTCTTTCTGAACTTCTACTCTTGTACTTTTCTTTCTTCTTGAGCAAAGGGCAATCCATCTTCATATGTCCTGGTTTATCACAATTAAAACACTTGAATTTACCTTGCTTAAGAAATTTCCTGAACTTCTTTGAGAGCATTGCCATCTCCTCTTCGTCATCATTGTCCGTGTCGGAAGATGCATTGAAGGCGAGTTCTTTCTTCTTTGAACGGTGTTGTCGTTCTTGGTCCTTCTTCCTTTCTTCTAACTGCACTTCATATGCCATTAGATTACCGATTAGGTTTCTAATGTCATAGTTGAGAGATCATTCGCCTCTTCAATGGCGGTTGTCTTCTTCTCCCATTCTAGTGTAAGTGCACGAAGGATCTTTCGAACTCTTTCGACTTGGGTGTAGTCCTTTCCAAGGGATGCAAGAGTATTAGTGATGTCGGTGAATCTTGTAACCATTTCGGATATGGTTTAATTCTCCTCCATTTTGAATAACTCAAACCGGTGGACAAGAACAGATATTTTAGATTCCTTGACTTTATTAGTGCCTTCGTGTGTTACCTGAAGAGTAAGCCATATTTGATGTGCAGAAGTTGCTGTGACACTCGGTTGAACTCTTCTTTGGTAAGGGCACAGAATAAGGCATTCATTGCTTTTGCGTCAAGGTTCGCGTTCTTCTTTTGATCTTCACTCCAAGCGTTGTAGTTGGTTGTAGGCTTGGTGTACGTCGCTTCTACGATGTTCCAAAGGTCGTAGTTGAGTGACTGCAAGTAGATCTTCATTCTACACTTCCAATAGTTGTAGTTGGTTCCGTCAAATAACGGTGGACGCTGTGTAGAATGTCCTTCCTTGAATTGGGATAATGAGAACTCCGTTGCCATCCTTGTTGTTGACTTGTACCCGAGCTTGTACGCTGGTTCAGGATATGCAGGGCTCTGATACCAATTATTGGATCGTTGAGATAAGGAGGATCTATAATCAAATCAACACAACACTTGACAGGAAGGATTAATTGTTAAGCAAATAAGTAAACTTGCAAGTAAAGAAAACAAATCTCAGAAATTGACAAACGCAAACAAAGAGATTTATCCTGGTTCGGTCCTTGTGACCTACATCCAGTCCCCAAGCCACCCGCTTGAGATTTTCCTTTATCCTTGATCTTGCCACCCAAAATCAATACAACATATACACCACTTGTCGAATCCCCTTCTTCAAATGTGTACACCTTCTCTTCCACCAAGAGAACATCTTTTACCTTTGTACAACTACTTCTTCAACCAAGAAGCCTCCCGTGTACAATGGTCACCTTGTACAACTTGCCTCTTCAACCAAGAAGCCTCCCGTGTACAAATGAACACTTTGAGAATTTACAACTCTTTTCCTATAACGTTGGTACAGATGTGTATGTGGACAAGGTACAGTATAGGAAAGATGAACTTCAGAGAACTTCACTAATGGAATTGTCTTTTGGTGAAGAACAGAAGTTAGGAAATCAGTTTTCAGGTTTTCTGGAATTTTGCTTTGGAAAACTGAATGAAAATTTTGTTTGTCTTAACCTTTGGCCTTAGGAATAACTTCCCTATTTATAGCTGTAGACTAGGGTTAGTTAGGGTAGTTATGGGACCAATTCAGATGATATGGACGTTGGAAAACGTTGCCAAAAGGTTCAGATATCAGAAACTGTCCAACAGTCAGAACTGCCTATTAGTCGACTTGCCCATGGAGTTAGTCGACTAACCTAGGCAAAATTCCTTCTATTAATCGACTAGGTTTAGCTATTAGTCGACTAGGTCAGTGGCCGTTGGAAGAACAGTTTCAGAATAACTACTTCAAGTCGACTGCAACTACTTTATAGTCGACTGAGTCAAGGGATTAGTCGACTAGGTGTTTCTATAAGTCGACTAGAAAATGGATTAGTCGACTTGGTTACTGTTTGGTCGACTAATTTGACAAACAGAGAGTTGGTCTGTTTCAGGACACAAAACTTAGTCGACTTGGACTTTGGGTAAGTCGACTAGAGTGTTTATTAGTCGACTATATTGGGACATCAAGTCGACTAACAGGACACTAAAGTGTTGGTTTGTATCAAGGCTTTTACATGCTATATCTTCTTTACAAACCACAACATCTCAACCCTCTTTGGCACAACTTGATCATGTCGGACTCTTGATTCGTCATGTGTAGAGCTCCAAATGAATTTGATCGTCACGAAAGTCTTCATCGAAATAGGTTCCAACAAAAACAACATCAAAACCTTTATCACAAAGTTGACTAACACTCAAGAGGTTATGTTTGAGGCCATCAACTAAAACTACATTCTCAATTAAAGGGGATGTGCCGAGTTTTACATTACCAATACCGATGATTTTACCCTTGGCATCATCTCTGAAGGTGACGGTGCCACCTTCATGGTATCTTGATAGGGTTGCAAAGTTGTTGATGTCCCAAGTCATGTGCCACCTTGGCAATACCAATGATTTTTCCCTTGGCATCATCTCCGAAGGTGACGGTGCCACCTTCATGGTATTTTGATAGGGTTGCAAAGTTGTTGATGTCCCAAGTCATGTGCCTTGAGCAACCACTATCAAGATACCACAATCCTCTACGTCGTTGGGCTTTGGAAGGTACCTATATCATTTAACAAAATTGTTGACTTTGGTACCCAAACTTTCTTGGGTCCTTGAAAGCTAGTGTTTCGAACCCAAACATTATGATAAGATGCACTTAGTCTATCATAGCAAAAATTGGCTAAGTGTCCTTTCTGCCCACAATGTGAACATGAGAACACTCTTCCATACATGAATGCATGATGTGTGTGTGAAGTGTGAGCATGCTTTGGGGGTTTGCCACGATGTAAAGGTTGTGTTGTATGAACATGAGCATGAGCATGGTGAACATTTTTCTTAGAGGCTTGTTTCTTGGGAAACATGGCCTCTATCTTCTTATTGTCAAACTCACAATTTTTCAAAACAATTCCTAATTAGTCTATTCTTTCTTTAAGCATGGTAATCTCATTAGAATCAATTAGTGGGGACTTGCCTTTACAAGAAATCTTATATTTGTCAAAATCTTTTTGGGTGGAAATAAGAGTGGAAAGTAATTCATCTTTTTCTTTAGAAAGAGTAAAAACTTGATGATTAAGAGATTCATTTTCCTTTTTCATTTTTAAATATTTTTTCTTTAGGAAATCATAATTATGTGATAATTCTACAAAAGCTTCTCCTAGTTCATCCATGGAAAGTTCATCATTAGGAGAAGTGGAAGGGGTTACCTTGCTTGTGCTTTCATTGGCCATGAAGCACATGTTGGCGGTATCAATCTCCTCCTCGGATTCGCTCTCGGAATCCCATGTAGCCTTCATTGCTTTCTTCTTTTAGGGCTTCTTTGAGGTGGAGGGCTTAACTTTATCCGGGCACTCCGCAACAATGTGTCCCGGTCTTTGGCAATTAAAGCAAATGATCTTTCTTTCTTCTTTACCTCCTTGCCATCTCTTCCTTCCTTGAAATTTAGCCTTGTTGTACATCCTCCAGACGTTCTTCACAAGAAGTGAGAGCTCTTCGTCATCTTCTTCTTCATCGTCTTCGTCGGAGTGTGTGGATTGACTTTTGAAGGCTATAGTCTTCTTCTTGGAAGGAGCCATGTCCTCCCTTGCTTTTCTTTCCATCTCATGGTTTTGAGGTTCCCAATGAGACCAATTAGCTCCATCTCCTCCTTGTCACTGAGTTCCTTCAAGGTAGTTGCTTTTACTTCCCATGAAGGAGGAAGAGCCCGGATGATCTTTCGAACTCTTTGATCGTTGTCGATAGCATCACCTAGAGAAGAAAGTACATTAGTAATCTTAGTAAATTTTGTAACCATTTCATCTATGGTTTCATTTTCTTGCATGCAAAAGTTCTCATATTGGGAACGAAGAAGGTCTATCTTAGCCCTCTTCACTTGTGAGGTCCCTTCATGTGTAACTAGCAAATGTGTCCAAATTTCATATGCGGACTGCAATGAATAACTCTAGCTATGTCATCATCATAAGGGCTTGAAGTAGTGCATAATGAGCCCTAGCATTGGCATCAAACTCTTTGGTCTCTTTTCGGACCAAGTAGATTCATCACCGGGGGGTGCACTAAAGGGTTTGGTCACGGCCTTTGCAACTCGACTACCTAGAGATTACAAGAAAACGGTCATCTTAACTTTCCATATGGGAAAGTTAAGTCCATCAAACTTAGGAGGGGTCTTAATTCCATCGGCCATTTTTACTAAGTGAGAGTGTATGAAGAATGAATGAAGTGATTAGCAAAATTAGGATCTCTCTAAGGTTGTTAAGCCAAAAGCCTAGAGTCCAAGCTCTGATACCAATTGAAAAACACCTAGAGGGGGGGTGAATAGGTGTAATTGCTAATCTAACAATCTCTTTAAAACTAAGATGGATGAATGATGCAACGATCTCTCAAAACAAGACTAAGAGCCGAATACCCCGTGAGAGGTTCTGAACTCCTTCCTCCCAATTCCCCTTGAATGGGTTAGAGGTGCGCAATGCAACCTTGTTGTATGAGAATTGATCGAACAAAGGATGAATAATATGCAATGATGAGATGCACACAAGATATCACAAGTATCACAAACTTGAAGTAATAGCACAAGGAAAGAAACAAGATCACAAGCAAGTAATTAAAAGCAATAGAGTGCAAGAGAAATTAAAAACAAGAATTGACACAAGGCAATCGCAAACACAAGATATTTGTTTCGAGGTTCGAGCCACCGCTCTACTCCCCGCCTTCACCTCCGTGAAGGGTTTCCACTATCCACCGAGGACGATTACAACGGTCTACCGAAGACCCGAGCACCGAGCTCCACCAAGTACAATAACCTCTACCGAAGAGGTGTCTCCACAAGAACAAGAAGAATACAAGTAACCAAAGTGATCACAACAAGATCACTAAACTCTTTACAATTTCTCACTCTTTCACAACTTCCTTATAGAATGAGTAAGGGATTTTTGACTCTATGAAGTGTAGTGAGAAAAAAAACTCAGTTGTAGAGATGATTTTTGCTAGGGAACACAACTAAAAACTAGCTCAAGAAAGAGTTGGAAATGGAGAGATTAACACTTTTCTTTTCTCTTTGAAAACTTTGAAAACTTGAGGATTTTTCTTGTGTTTGTAAGAGAGTCTTCTCCTCTATTTATAGAGAGAGAAATAGGTTTAAAACAATTTATTTAGACCTTATTGCTCTGAAAAAGATCTGGAAAACCCTGAAAAAGTCTGCCAAAAAACAGTCCAAAAAACAGATTTCAGAATTGCACAAAAGAGGAAAGAGCCGTTGGGCTGTTGCAGGCCTGGCGGTCGACGGGCCGGTCGACCGCCAGCAGCAGCTGGCAAAGAGCCGTTGGCTCGGGTCGACCGGTCCGGTCGACCGTCCTCTAAGGGAAAACACAGTTCTCTTCTGGCGTTCGACCGGGGCGGTCGACTCAGAAAACCCGAGAGCAACTGCTCACAGTCGGTTGACCCGGGCAGTCGGCCGACAGACGTGCACAAGTGTGCACATCCGGCACTAGCGCCGGTCGACCGTGCCGGTCGGCCGGTCAGCCTGAAACAGGAAAATCAGCAGGATTTTTGACTTAGAAAATTTTGTAGAAAAAAAAATCTTTTGAAGTATAGAAAGGTAAGTAATAAGCTGGAAAGAGTATACATACATGATCTAAACATGATATTTATATTTGTAAAACTTAGGGTCATGTATATATATACTAAGGCATGAAACTAAAGTTTTGACCATGAAAACTTGAATTAAAAAACGTGTGTGTGTATCCTAGAGCCAATTTCCAAAACTCAAACTTTGACAATCTATTTCTTACTTTGGTTCTAAGTACTACAAGTGCTTCAAGAGGGCTTTTCACCATATGATCTTCAAAACTTGATTCTTGAGCCCAATTTGAGTTGACTTGAGTCCCAAAAACTTTCTTTTAGGGTATCAACCTTCTAGTTGAGTTAGAACCCTGAAACACGCTCAACCAATAAAACAATATTAGTACAAATAACTAATATGTTTTGTAATCATCAAAACACACTAACCATGGGTGATTGTAACCTTGGGCCAACACCTCTTGTACCCTCGCTTCCGGTAGGAGCCTGAGAAAGAGAGAAAAAAAGAGTACAATAAAGGAAGAAAGAAAGAGAGATATGGGAAGGGGCCATATTGCACCCCCTTAGTCACCGGTGGTAGCCTCCCTGCACCGCCAATAGTGGCCTCCCCTTGCCCCTTGCCATCGGTAGGGCAACTGTGCTGCTACAGAGAAGGCGAAAGAGAGAGGGAGAAGAGAACTATGAGGAGAGGGAGAGAAAGAGAGAGCTCACATCTCTTCTTCTTTTAAAATATCAACCTCCACTCTCTCCAATACTCCCATACCTATTTAATGCTCTGCATCCCTCATTAATTTATTTATTCGTTTTATATTTTTTTCTTTTAGTTTCCTTTTTTCTTTTTTTTCTTTCTTGATTACTCCAATTAAATAAAATATAAATACAATAAGAATTTAAATTCCAATACTTGATAAGCATACAAATATTTCATGAAATAAATGCATTCATATATTTTAACATATTTTCCATAATTCGCTACTTAAAATAAATTAATAAATAATTTCAAAAGAATACCCAATAATATATTTATTATTTATTAGCTTTTGTAGTGAGATTTTCCAACACGATTAATTGAAAGGTCAATTTCGCACCAGAGAGTTAAAGTTGTCTCTCTTGTAGGATGACAATATAGAATTCACAACAAAAAGCAAGCAAAGAAAATAGATTTTATGTAGAAACTCAAAATTGGGAAAACACGGGAGGAGAGATGAAATTCACTAGTTTGTAGAGGTTACAGTGAACTCTAGAACTATCTTGTGTTTATAATCTTTCTAGGCTAAATCAACTTGGAATGACTCCCTCTTTCTGGATCTAGATCTCAGTATATAAATACCTTGAGAGTAATAACTGATAGTGCAGGTTATGTAGATCTCCATAACCGCATGATTTTCAAGCTGTGATTCTATATAATTACCCAAATCACCGCGCTTGGTTGTTCTGATTGACATGCAAAAATATATGCCTCCATCTGTAATAGCCTACGCTTATTGGAGGCATTACATCGTTTAGAATGTGAAAGTGATCTGGCAGTATGATTGACTTTGCAGATCACAAAAATCCCGCTGCTGAGTTTATCTAGTAGTGGAGGCGGAAGACTTTGCAGTGGGCATGCATTGTGGGGATGGGGGCTTCCAACCAGCAAAATGCCTTCACTAAAGTTTTACATATAGTTGAATAACTCTGGCTGAAGTGATCTCAGGGAGGCACTCTAGCTTTCTCCATGGGTTTGATTGAAGTGGTGTCAAGATGATGCTCGGTATTTTCTCCTCAAGCATGCCTGAAGTGGTCTTCTGGTAAATTGGATTTACTATTTCCATCAGAATGATCCTGATAAAGTGAAACACCTGTTGTGATCCTGATGAAGATCAGAATCTGACCACTACAGTGTAGGTCACCTAGAAGGGGTGAATAGGTGACTAGCTAATCTTAATGATGAATAATGTGGAATTAAAAACTATTTATGCAAATTAAAACTATTAAACTAAACACATAAAGTATAACACAAGAGTGTAGCCGAATTTCCGGTGAAGGGCTCTGGACAATCTCCTCAAGATTCCTCTAAGATAAGAGTTGAGGTGCCACTATGGCTCTCTTGATTGAATACAAGTGTGAGCAAACAATCCCAAGCATATAACAATTAGGGCGCAAGATATATCAAGCATATAAAGATATAAGCAATGTAAGCATGCAAGATATAGACACAAGTGAGAGATAGCGAGAGCAATCGCAAACATGGGAGATTCGTTACGAGGTTCGAGCACTTGCTCTATATCCCCGCCTTCAACACTATGAAGGATTTTCACTAAAAATGATCCCACGGATCACTCGGTGCCGCAACACCTACAACGAGTTCACTCTAGAACTCCTTGGACTCACTAGTCACTCTCTTGTTCCTGCAAGAACAACACACGCAAGCACACAAGCTTGCCGAGGCCGCACCTCTACACCAAGCTCCCACTAGAACTCGAAACAACACGAACCCGCAAGTTCGCCTCCTCGAATACAAGATGGAACACTTTGGTGATCTCAACGCTTTGATCACCTAAAAACACTCTCACAATAAAGATCTCTAGAGGATTGATATAGTAATAGATAACTCAAGATTGTGTGAGAAAACTAGGATAGATTTTGTGGTGAAAAACTCAAGAAATCACTTTTGCAAAACACTCTTGTAAACTCTCCTTTTGATATGGAAGAATTAGCTCTAAAATATGTAGAGATAAACACTTAGAGAGGTAGGGAAAACTAGCACAAAAACACTTTTGAAATCTTGTAGAAAACAGTCCACCCCATTTTATAGCCTCCAAAAACTAGCCGTTGCAGGCCAAATCAGCTGCTGATGCTGCTGTCGGTCGACCGGCCGGTTGACCAGCCATCGGTCAAATTTCTGACCATTGCAGCCTGCTGGTCGACCGCCCGGTCGACCATGCGTTGGGCTTGACCTGCTGGCCGACCGTCCGGTCGACCGGGGCCAGATTCAGAGAGCAGAACACTCTGGCGGTAGACCAGGTGCTCGATCGGCCCCTCCAGCCAAACTGGCTGTACACGTCTGTGCACATCGGTCGACCGACCCTGGTCCGATCGACCGTCTGGTCGGCCGCCAGCATGGTCTGGCTGATAATTAAAAATAGAAAACTTAGGTTATTTAATACTAATTAAATCCCATAAAATCACATTAATTCCACAAAAAT